>VYZW01019028.1:1449-40696 GCA_013401315.1 Balaeniceps rex | reverse complement strand
GCAATACTTCCCCCTCCAAGAGTTACACAAGTATCTTTGTAGTTAGTGATAAAGAACAACTCAGATCTTTGCTTATGATACATTTTCAGATCTTTGCTTATGATACATTTACCACTGTCAGACCACAAGGTCTGACCTCCAGCTTGGTCACAGATTCGTATTTGTTACAAATATCACATGATGTACCAACATGACACTTAGAAGTGCAGATACATGGAGAGTCATGTAAGAGTATTAAAATGGTCTGACAAGCAGGCCCTCATCCTCATTTCTGTGAAGGAACAGTACCCTGGTAATTTAAAAGGGCATTAAAGATCAAGGAAAAGCAACTTTCAGGCCTACTGTAAATAAAACTTCTGCCTTTGTGTCTTTCTACTACCTCTGTTTCCACAAAAATATTTTTCCCACAGTAATAAAGAAAATTAGGTTAAGTTTTAAAAATACAGAAGCTCTGTACTGTAGCCAAATTAAACTATTCCAAAATACACTGTATTTGTAACTCACTTAACAGTCAGCAAGTTGGGCTGCTGACTTTATAATTTGCTAATAATGCTTTTCAGTATTTTAAGTCAGCCACCCAACTTGCAATCCAACGACATTTTTAACACGTTGGGATTTTTTTGGTTTTGCTTTGTTTTGTTTTGTTTTTTTTTAAGCAGAGAAATTAGTGGTGACCTACTGATATTGTTCTTCCTTCACTATCAAGTAAAAGATTAGGATTTAGCTGATAGCGTGGGATGCTTTCTCCCAAAGCCAGTGTAATGAAAACACTGCAGATGTTTCAAAATCCCACAGTAAGCATGTGTATCAGTACTATGCTTCTTCCCTTTTTTCCTTTACCAATTAAAGATGGCCATGGACAGGTCCTGAGAGAAATGCCATCCATTCCTGCTCAGCCAGAAAGACAGCACCCTCACATTTAGTATTTTTTAAGTGCACATAAGAAAACGTATGTGCGTATCAGAATTGTATTTCTAACCTAGTCTCACACGCTCTGTCAGTTACAAGGCGGACATGGTCCCACCACTCTGAATAAGGTCCATCTAATGCTAGCACAGAAATGTTCTTCTGGGTAAAGCAAATGCTGTTGTTGTGCAATATATAAATACACGCGCGCAGCAAAGACACAGCAACTTTTAAATCTCCTTTTCATCGACTCTGTTGGTACCATTTTAATTTTCAAGGAATGATGGAGGGGCAGATAAAAGTTGGGTGTATTTTTAGTATCTTCTTTCTGTTAAGATTACACTTCACCATTTTAAATCATCAATACCTGTGAGAAAAATGCTGTTTGATCAGACCAATGACATGGCTATTCCAAATTTCAAGTCTCTGCTCTAAGACTGAAGGTTTGTAAACGTGGGTAAGTCACTTAGCCGTTACATTTTCAGGTAGATCATGAAATGGAAAGCACAGATACACTCAAGGGATATTTAAGTATCAAATACTATTTCATAAAGTGTCTTGAAGGTGAAGAATTATGCAAGCGTTATATTTACTACTATAATAAATAATCTCAGAATAAAGAAAAAGCAAGCCAGTTAGAAGATATGGAGGGAAGATACAGAAAAACCCCCAATAATCTTCCTTTAAGCTTTTAGGAAAAAAGGTAGTAGGATTTAGTTTTATGTTTCCGGACAGTGGACTTCTTTCTAGATCCATTTTTTTCACCATCTGTGTTTTGGTGTTGGACATAACACAAGACTTAATATTCTTTTCCTTGTCAAAGCCTGTAGATAAGCATAATTTTTTAAGGGAAAGCACAGTACCATTAATACTATAATTCAGCGTCTTCCTTTTTTGCCTGGTCCTTTCAGCACCGTTTTCCAAAGCAGGACTGGGAGACACATCAACCTTTACTGATGAGTAAAGTAAGTTTTACGTTCATTTATTTTGAATACATGTCATTATTCTATTTTCTTGGTCTCATGTCTTATTTGAGTGTATTAATAGATATCGTAAACAGTCAGTCTGGACTTCTCAGCAGGCATAGCTCAGATCTGTACCACGGCGGTAGTGGTGGGTGAGGGCAGAGGGGAAACCCACTGATCACAGTTTAGGACAACTTTCTAGTTTTTTTTGTGTACAACCACTGCTTTCATTTCTAGCCACTCTGGACTGTGAACAAATGCCCAAGTTTTGGTAAATACAGTCCACTGAGGTCAAATGAGATCCTCCCTACACACATGTAATTTTCCCTCGCTTCCATGTGCCGGTGAATCATTACTGGATCCTTCTCTTTCCCAAAAATAGTCTGGGAAGAGGGAAAAGAAACTATGACCCGCAGCACCAAAATTCTCCATTGCAGCAAAGTGTGACAAGTCCTTTAGCGACATGGCCCATTTCCTCTGCTTCAGCCTCGGCACTGAGAGCAGAGAGGACAGAAAAAACAAAACACTGAGCGCTACAACAGACTTGTGGCATTGCTGCTGACCATACTGCCCATTAGACAAATCATAACACGCTAGAGTGTGTTCTCTGAAAACCCTAAATCACGTAGCAACTGTAAGAGTATACATTTTCGCAATAGCAGTTCACTGCTATTGAAATGTATATTTTTGGTCAAAGTCTAATTCAGAGCTGGGTTATTACCAAGGACAGCTGAGTTTTGTAGCCCTGGCACGTTAATGTACTATTTCCTGATTAATCTGTTTTCGTCAATGTGCTGTGTATTTATGATTTGCACCTTCACAATCTACTACACATCTCTTTTCAGAACATTTCCAATCAGATGAACCCGTTTAAGGATTACGACTACGGTAGGCACCCACATACTGCTTCACTCGATGTATATGAAGGAGAGAATACCAAATGTACTACTATCTTTAATTCAATACTGCTTATAATTTTTTTCCCCCCAGAAAATATATTGGTAATGCGGGTATGCATCCGGTTAGGTAAAAATCTCAGAAGCCTTAATGGAATGTGAAAACACAGAGCAATTTAAGTGCTGTCTGGGTCTCAGAATTTAAAACAAAGCATTTTCCTTGGATTGGCTCTACATTTTTTAAACTTAATAGTTTCAACTGAAATTATTTTATGTAAATCTATTTCAAATGGAATAAAGACACTTAATATTATTTAATTTGATTTTTTCATATTAATCTTTATTAGCTGTTAAATATTTAGTTTTATACTAATGGCAAACTATGATAAAACCATCAATTACTTTTGCTATACATGCTCAGCCTATACAGAGAATTAAAATGTTAATCACTGCATTGCAAAACTCCCAGATCTTGCCAATAAAAATGTATTTTCTGACTTGTTATAAGTGATTACATTCTTGGCTATTGATTCCGTAAAAAGAAATACTTACTACTGTGCACAGTCGATCAGTTGATATTCGTTTGACCTCTCGAAGCATGCCTTTACGCCTTCATCATCCCAGAGCTTTTTTGCATGTTCAAAGAATTCCTGAAAATTGGAAATGCAACAAATAAGAGAACATTTATCAATCTTTTCAATCCCCAATCTATATGTGTTGCTCCCTCCCTCCAACCTTCATGCTCTATACTTTTGCAGAATGATAGATTACACCTTTAAAGAAGAAAAGCAAAAAACATTACCAAAACTGCAGTAAAATATACTGAACATATGGCTGCTGACAGTTTCACAGTACATGACATGTAATGAAGACTGTCTTCAAAATTCACACCAGTCCATATATAAAATTCACGGTAAGTACGAATGTTACCTAGAAGCACGCAAACTTAATTTTTAACTGAATTTATGCTTCTGTCATGGAAAAGGCATAAAAGTGATGCAAAAAGCTGCTCAGCTTATAAACACTAGCTTCCCAGAGAAAGAACCAGCCTGTAACTTTAAAAAGATTGTGTAATTTTTCCTGAAAAACACAACTTTCCGCTGCTTGGTATTTTCTCATGCAACATAATAATTTGATTGCAAGACTTTCAGAGACTTTGCTCAACACTGCTTCCGCCAAGCAGCCGCCTGGCACAATGTGCTTTTCCTAGCTGCTATCCCAAGCATCCCAATCCAGAAATAGCTGTCGGCAAGCTTATTTCAGAATTATTTGAAAGAGGAATCAAAGCTGTCCTTGGTGACGGTGAAGCCATAGTTCCGTTGTATAAAACGCACAGACGCAGAGCATTAGGTCCGACCCTGCCTGCTGGCTCCTCCAGCCCCTGCCATAGAGCATCACACGCTCCACCTTTTTTTAAAGCTGGGAGTCCATTTTATGTTATATCATTACTGGTAAGTCAAACCGTAACTGAGTTTTTCCAGCTAATGCTTTCTAAAGTCAAATGAAGAACAGTTGACAAATTAATATTTCCTTTGTAATATGACTGAGTCTTTCGTCCCTCAAACCAAATTGTTGAACTAGTACGTCAACTTAAACACAGAAGTTGTTTGTGGTCTCTTAACACCTCAACACAGCTACTAAATCATCAGAGTCCTTTGGTCAGTCATAAATTTGCAAAACCTAACAAATGGCTTTTCCACAGTTCAATTTGGCTCTGTGCAAAATGGGTGTAATACCACTATTCACTTCATAATCCTGTTGAAATGTTGTGTAAATATCTGAATTCTGAAACTTTCTGAAATTGTTTGCCAGTCCCTCCCCACACTTTTTCAGGATTAAAAACTTCTCTCAAAAGACAAAGTTCGTAGCGAAAGATCTTGGCAGCACCGTAAGTTCACTTTTACTCTGTATGGGTTTCCCAACCTTGCACACCATCCCTGTGAGGTGCCCCAGAAGGTGACATTCCGCTCCTCAGCAACTGCCTGTGACCTGCTGGCAATGTTTTCAGGGAGAGGCAAAAGATTTTCACGCAAGATTTTCATAACAAACTAGTACTGAAAGTTATTTAGTTAAGCCTTGAACATGGCTACAGAGGTCCTGAATAACCCCAGAAATGCTTTTTTCTTTCAACTATATTGTGCACAATGTAGAGAGAGAGAAAAATCCATTCTTTAAGAAGTTTTCAAAACTTTAGAGAAAAGGAGATGTTAAAGTAGGCATGAAAAACCTTCGCAGAAAGTCTTGGAAGAAGAGAGGAAGCAACACTAGAGATTGGCAGATGCTTATTCTGCCCTTGGAATTTATTTCTTCACCATCGTGAGGGCATGTTTATTTTGTCTTTGTTATTTTAATGACTTATGTAATGATTGTTTAAAACACTGCAGATCCACCTTTTGAAGTTATGCTACGGCTATTATAAACTCTGTGTTCCTACAGCAGAAGGAAAGCAAAAACAAGCTCAAGAAAGGACAAGATTTCAAACTAAATAAGTAGAAGGAGAAAGCGGACACACGTAACAGAGAACATGACTACAAGAAAAAGAAAGAACTGGAAAAGTCAAAATGATAAATACCAGAAAACACGGAACATTCCTCAAACTTGAAAGCTTATGATTGATGGGTATTTAGGGCATCAGCTGAATGTATCTCACTTGCTGACATCTTTGTCCAAAGAAAGGCATTGCCTTCTCAATGGCAAGAGTGAGCTCTGGGTAAGTGTCAGGGTGCTGAGGCAAAAGGACCCAGCTCACCCACCTGCTTCAATGGGTGCGTGTACAGCAGCGTACAACCTCAGCCCTCCCTCCCACAGGCGCTTGCTGCTGCAGGTGCGGGGGCCTCTTTCTTCTGGAAAAGAGGCAATCTTTTCAGCTCAGCTTCTGAGACCCTACAAATACGTTGTAAATACAGGGTTTCCATATTATATGCTTCAAATATTTCCACCTGACCACTATATCTCAAAGCAGTCTATTTAAAATGGCTTCCAGACTTCTAGTCCAAAGCAAACCCTATAAAATGGAGCAAATATACTTACCTCATTAAAATGTACCGATCTACTGCAGAGGAGTACACTTGCCTGCAAATTGCCTCCCACACAGCTACCCGATCCTTCTTTCCCAGGTGACTAAAGCCTTCCAGAAAAATCCTGCTTCATTTCAAGACACCAAGTACCATGATCCAACTTTTCACACTTGTTTTTAACCCCTTTCTCATCTGCTCTAAGTTCTTCAGTATTTTTTCTCCTCAACTGCTGAAGGCTCCCATTGCACACAGTCAAACACACAGGAGGATCCTGCTCACACATGCCAAACATGTCTGGATCCCAACCTACCCTCCATTGCAGGACAACATCCAGATAGCAGTCACCACATTAGCTTCAACCTCTGCAACCAAGCCCCCTTTGCCCGACCGGCCTTCCAGCAACCACTCCCCGATCCCCAGTCCCTGTGACTCATTCCTATAGACCACAATGCTTGACACCTCTTCCTCCCGCCATGGCCACATCATGGCCACCTCGTTGGCAAGCAGGCACTGCTGAGCTAATGAAGGTGTGGGCTTTGGGCTAAGCCCACCCTGCAGCACCTGCTCTTGGAGCTGCAGTATTCTCGGGGTGGCAGCCACATTTGGCAATGCCCATCGCAGGGAAGAGCCAGGGTAATTTCAAAGGACAGAGAATTCAGATTTGCTCCAGCTGATAAAGGAAGATGGGCTAAACTTTTCAGTTAATGTTTTTGGGGGGGTGGGGAACTACATACAAAACATTACCTTAGGTCAGTACAACACAAATAAGGTTTTAGGAGCAAGTTGTGACATTAGCAGCTTACATTCTGAGATGGCCAAACTAAGATTTTCTTAAGGGTCTGACTTCTGGAAAGTGGCTATTCAGAAGTTCTTAAAAGTCATGAGCTAGGTCCTTCAAGAAACCTCAACTGGGACAGGAGAAAACAGGGACATGGAAAATCACTAGGGGCATCTGATGCACTTCGTTTGCAAGCACATGCAGCTGACCTCTATTGGATCAAAGTCACCGAAATCTACTAAAAACATTTAGTATGCTGAAAAGAACCAGGAATAATGCACTATGCCTGAAAGCAGAAAAAACACCTACATCATGACATGTCTATGAACACCAAATGAAACAGAACTGTTTCATCCAAACTCTTCCTTAGGGACAGAGGCATACAAATATTTGCACCTATTAATTTACATATAAAACAAAACCATTAATATCTTTCTTGATGTAGTATTTTAATTAGAGCATTAGAGAAGTAAATGATGATGCCTCAGGTCTCACGAGTTACAGGTCTCATGAATTACAGGTACTTTTTACTTTACACACATTAACTTACACCAGTTACCTAAGAATTTATAGCCATCATTAGACTATACAATACCAAAATTTTGATGTGATCAAAATGAAGATGTGACTATACTTAATTTACTACTATAAAATTATCTGGAAATTTTCCACTCTTCCTGAGACAATCCAAAAAACTCAGCCCTGCATTCCCGAGCTTCCTTTTCACTAGCAGATAATTTTTGCCATACATACATATTCATGCATCCTCTAAAAATCACGAAGTGACATAAGCAGGTTATGATTCTTTTTTTTTTTCCGGAACAAAATAAGTTAAGATGTACATAAATGTAGAAACACCCTGAGCTGATATCACTGATGTAAACAGTACTGTGTTTTTACTACATTTTAAAAAGGTCTTGTAGAAATATTTTTACTCACCTATTCCAAGGTAACATTTTCAGCTTGAAAAAAAAAGGAGGCAATATATCCCTATACAAAACATTCCAAGAAACCAATACAGATAACAAATGCAGATGCACTACAGCTAAGTCTCAAAGCACTGTTTTTCAACTTTGTCCTACTAGAAGTTACAGCGTGTTCTTGAAATTTAATTTTCCTTATTTTGGAAACAAACTTATTTATTGGTAGGTTACCTTAGAAACCTCTCCCCCTTATAACTCCTACAAAAAATTTTCAAGTAGCTAAAAAACAGACTTGTTTCACTTTTCAGCTGCCTAAATTGGGAATAAATATTAGTGATGATTAAACAATGACATATCTTCAGGAACAAATCTTTATGTATTTTGGAAACAGAGCTTTCATCTAATTTCTCTACAAACCACAAAAGTTCATGTTAGGTCAGTAACACAATTTTTATTCTATTAAGATTCCTTTCTGTCTTCCTTCCAGATGGAGCATACATTTAATAGCTATCCTGATGTCACCTTTCAGTCTCCCAGAAACTGGGATGTGGAGGACTCCACTGTATTTTCTATTCTGCATATTTCTTCTGTTAATATATTGTAAACCTGGATACAGCTGCTTAGATCAATGTGAAATAAGATCGACCTCCCTCAAGCCAAAATTCGTGCTCTTATTCTCCTAAGCTTCAGGACTGTAAGATAATTTCTCATCTAAAACAAAGATTAAACCTGTCTGATTAGCCTGACAACCATTTAAAGAAGTGGCAATCGTTACACATTTTCATAGTTCTGCCACTGTGGGTGTGAAAGAAAGTTGTAACTTCTATTCTGAGTTTCAGTTACTACTTCTTCTCTCACGTACTTAACCAAACAAAAAGTAAATCACTCAATGCATTAAAAATTCCCACCCTAACACCTCCTGACTCCCAACAATGACTGCAGTACAAGATGATCCACAGAATTCATATGGGAAGGAAGGTATGTGCCTCCCTACCGAGCGGGGTGTGGGAACCTTGTACTTCCCAATGCACAGGGCAGGGCATATATAGGCAGTCCCAGCCTCCCATCTACTCAAGTATGGAAAAGTTTTGTGGAATAGAAGAGTGACAACTGGTGGGTAACACTGTAACACCATACAGATGACACCCAGCAGAGTCAAATTAAAGTTGCATAGGCAAGCTACCTTCAGGGTTTTCTGTGACATGTTTGACTCTGTAATCCAAACAATATCCTTTTAAGCATCCTTTTCTGTGTACTGTATCTGAGGTCAAAACCGAACCGGATCCATCAGCCTGCAGCCCAAGCTGCTGAGTGTGGCAGCAATGGCGAGCAGCAGGATGCTGTGCTGTTATGGGGGAGGATGGGCAGCAACATGGTCTGGGAGAGATGACCAGGAGGAAGGACTCTAACCTAACACTTTCCCCACCTCCCCAAGAGCCGTGAGGAAGCCCTTTTCCACGCGGTGCCTGGGGGATGACCAGAGGGAGAGCATCCCGGGCGAAGGGAAGCTCAGCTGAGCTCCAGAAAGCTTTGCAGCCGCTGGGGGTGTCACAGGAGTCTGCTGCCACACAGGCTGCAACAGACGCCACAAATCAGATTAGCGTGTCTGTATTCTGTTGGGTTTTGTAGCATAGGCCATGTAAAGTAACAGAAGAATAGCAATTTTAGAATGTTTACATTTCAGCCAAGAAAAACCTGGAATTTATCAGGATAAAGCAAAAGGTGCTTTTGCGGCTCCAGGACTCTCTTGCAAGCCTCTGCAGTCTCTGCTCGCTGCAAACAGTTCTCAGATACTTGGATTAAGATTAGGGCAACTTAAATTTAAGAGTTCCACTCCTGTATCCATTAGGTTCTGTTTTTTTCTTGATATTCATTTTCTCATTAATTCAAAACTTGTGCATTTGGAATCGGAGACAAACTTTCCCAACATTGCTGTTGTGACTGGGTTCTGCTTTAAATTTAACTTTCTCTACAACATAACAGCATGCTAAGAATGAAGGGAAAAAAACGACAGAGAAAAATCTCTGTGTTTCTAAACATAATGACCAATATAATCATGAGAGAGCTACAAATCTGGTCAAAGAAAGAAAACCAGTTTTCCCTGTGGAGGCTACTGACACATCCCAGTACACTGGGTATTTCTACAGTCTACCATCATGCTTACCCTATGTAAGCATCTCTGAATCTCCAAATAGGATGGTACTGCTATATATAGTAGTTTCTTAATCTCTTGAAGTCTTTAAATCACATATGATTATCTTCCTATAAGATATACATGGCAGCTCAACATAATATAATCCAACAGCTAAGATTTTTTAGCAGGTAGTGAAGAATAGATCATCTGCTTTTTGTTTTAAGAATGTATAGTGGTACTATAAGTAACATACAATAAAAGTGATAATGCAAACTTGCTGACCGAATAAACTTGAGGGAATAATACCTGGGGCTTCAGGGTGAATGGTGAGAATAAAAAAAGGTTCTATGCTATGCAACAGATCAGGTAGGCAGTAGGGAAATGAATTTAAGTCAAACAAACAACCTTTTATTGCCATTTTTTTGTATAGTATTTATTTTCCATTGCCTGGGCTTTTCTCTGCAATGTAAGACTCAGGGCCTTATAGAAAAAAAAAATCTAAAAAGCTATCTGCATAATCTTGTATATAGAGGCGTGTAATAGGCAATCTTAATTTTGAGAGCCTGACTTTAAACTTGAATCTTAACCCAGTGTTCAACTGAGGCAGTTGTAAACTGATGTTACAAGAAACGCAGAATGGACAGCGAGTGACAATTTGCCCCAGTGCCTCCAATTATTATTGGTTTGCTTGTGCCAGGTGTAGCAACTAATTTCCTATTAAAAATACTCTTCATCCCCAAACCGCGACTGAGTGCAACTGTAAGCTGTAAGAACAAAAAATTTTAAATGGACTTAATGCAGAAATTATGGGGTAAAGTACCAGGTAAGACACCCAAGAGAGAAGGATGCCTGCTCAGTTACCTCTTCCACAAACAAGTATAGTCTCTTGATAATCAGCCTCTTGTTTATGAGACAAAAGTGTCCCCTATGGCTCAGCCAGCTCCACTTCTTAATCCTTTATGAAATGTTCTGCCTAACAAGGGAGCTGTTTTGCTGTAGGTATACAAAATGCAGCTGCTCAAACTCCTAAAGCCCGCAACAAAGACAGGCAAACAGATTTACAATTTAAAAACGAAAGCAGAATACATGACTTGGATTTTCCCAAGAGCAGTGGTGTCAAAACCTTCATTAGCACCCAAGCAATAGCACGAGAAACACTGAAACCATGTAGGAGTGGTCAACTGGCACGCAAGGATCATGCTTAACAGTGGGGTTCAGATGTTTCTAAAGCACCGGCACTTATGGTAGATTAATTATACAGAAACCTTTAGGAAAAGTACAACCTCCACCCCCTGCAAGGTATTTTCTGTTGTAATTTGTGGGTGTGCAATAATCAATGCAATTACCTTGCTAGTTAGTGACTCATTCTGATAGGCAAAGCTGCAGTTTGGCCTCTAACCCTCCTCTGAAACCTAACTTTGGATCTATCAAAGAGAGTTACAGAATAATACATCCAGATCTACCTTCTCTCCCTGTTCATTGGACTTGTTTTGCCTTTTTTAGGCTGGAGGCAACAGCCTTGAAGCACGATCAGTCTGCACTAAATGTAATCTCAGTTCATTAGAACCGAACATGGGAGGATGGTAAATACCACCTTCACAGAACACCCTTGTGTTGGGGCATCTTATGTTCCAAGAAAACAAAATCAGTTTATTAACTCCTAGGAGAGTCTTATCCAACTTGGAAGTGTAAGGAAAGAAGCCGGGGAAACAAATAGCATTTATAAAGGTATAAAAGCACCATTTTCACATAGCTACCACATGCCACCGCATCTAGACAAAATGTATGAATTGTGGAGCTCGTTGACAATGTTCAAAAACCAGGAGTGCAACCAGCACAGTACATTCTATGTCCCTTTCTTGAACTGTTTTCGTGACTTGACTTTTAAGCTCTTACTCCACTACATTTCCAAGAAGTGTGTACAGTTAAGGTATCAGCCTGATTGCCCTAGCAGTTCTATTTCTGCCTGCTAGAAACATGTTCCATCTGCCATCTTATTTTATAGAAGTCAACAAGTTCACTTTTGTAGACCACAGAACTCATCTACAAAATCTGAGAAATATATTAACATTTTTCAAACTCATACACATCTAAACACTAAAAAAAGGCCTGAAAGCCCTTTAGATCGTACTAGCAAAAACCAAAATAAAAACACGATTTTGTGCTTTCGCAGTATTTTGGGGCCAGCACTGTGGATAAGACAGGCTTTGAAGATAAAAATCAAAGAGCAAAAAATCAAAATCTTAAGTCAAAGAGCAGTTCCATGTTTTTTCTTCACTACTTATTAAATAGTGGCTTTTTCTTCTGAGCTAGACAATGAAGCTTTTATCATAGTTAAAACAAAAACCTCTGATTCAACCTTCTAGTTTCCATTTTAATAGTGTATTTCAACTTTCAGTCTGCCATCACAAATCCTTGAACGCTGCTGCCTACCTGCTATTTTGAGGGGGCCATCAAGCTCTCTACTACGGAAAGCAGGAGAAATAATTTAAGCAAATTACTTAGTGTACATAGTGCCTAAAAAACATGTTGTGCCGAGGATGCAAAGCTCACGCACACTCTTTTCCTTGAAGGTATTTTGGTCTTGTCTATGTTAGGACCTCTCCCTGAATGCACATAAAGCTCTTAATTTTAAAAAAAAACCCTCTCAAATTATTTGTGAAAGTCATTACAGGTGCGTTACACAATCCTGCAACATTGCTGCATTTCTGCAGCACTTGTGAAAAGAAAAAAGTAAGTATTGTTGTAATTCCCTCAAGGAGAATTTTTTGTGGACAACAGATGATGACAAACCATGAGATAAATCTGCAAGTGCTGAACAACATACAAAACTTCATGGTACTGACCAAACAGAAGAATCAGAAATATGTCATGACTTTACAAAATTTGGTAGCAGATGGTTTATGCCTGTGATCAAGATGCTGATTACACAGTTGTCTCTGTAGAGCACTGAGCTTTCAAACTGGAAAAATTACTGAAAAACACATAATCTGGGTGTCACCTGTACTGGGAGATGTTTGCTTGCTGTTTGTTTGTTAAAAGCAATAATGGCGCTGCAAAAGTGTACAGATTCTGTATGTCAAAATTTGAATCTTTATCAAATTAGGGAAGACCAGACAGAGCTGAGTCCATTCAGAGTAGAAGATAGCAAATCAACCCACAGCAATTTTGTTACTGCTTCTGGTTCTGCAGTCATTTAACTCCTCAGCCTCTGTGTAACAAACTACAGCAAACACCATACTTCATTTTCTTGTAAGTCAATATAACGTCCAGTCAGTGAATATGTACAAACCACTCTGCAATCCCCGATGAAGGGACTGTTATGGAAGTGAGAAGTACAGCTACAAGACATGTATTATAAATTGGTAAACTTCAGGCACTTCACGGCAGGAAATACTACCAAGATTTTTTTTTCAAAACACAAGCCAATAATAATAACTTACATACTGTAACATGGCAGAGTTGGATCTGAATCCCCTACGGTTTTTATTCTCGAGTAGTATTGTATCAGATCACACTTTTTATTAGCTGTACAGTAAGGCAGTCGTCTTTTCCATGCCACAATGCACTTTGGCACAAATCAGTACAAAAAAAATGGATTATTATTTCACTGAGCAGTGAAAATCATGCAGTTAATTCTTGCCTGCTGCTTTGAAGATATAAAGCTAAATATGCACTTTGTCACCTTTTGACGATGAGAACTTGACCCCCTATGCAAGGTACTCCTGTGGTGCTCTCAGCCCTTCTTACGAGTCTGCCTCGGTTTTTGTTACTCAGATGGTGGGGATACCCCCAATGAAATCAGACTGGTGGAGTACAAAGTCGAGGGACGTGTCTCTCCCCTGTCCCCAGGCAGCTCTCCTGCCCCTGCCCAAAGGGAACCCCTGCTGCTTCTATAAATACAATTTCATAGTGAAGACAACCATCCAGCGAGCTGAAAAAACACAAGCCTGCAGCTTATAATTCTTACAGTACGAAAAGCTTCTACTACTCACAGCTTCAACTGTTTTCCTTAAACCAGTTTTGAAGGTCATACATCAAGGAACTATTTCATACTCCAGTGCGCACTTTATTATTTGTAAGTGATTTCCTACCAGACAAGTGGTTTGCAAGGACTGAGAACTCTCATTTCCTTTTATAGATTTGATTCGGAAATAAATGCTGGCAACATCATGTGACTAACAGGCAGCACCCACAATTTAAGCAACTCTCCTAATTAAATTGGAAAGTAATGGAAAAGTCAGCCCGCTGCTGCCAGATCTATTTAACCTCCTACTCCTCTGCACAAGTTCTATCTAAATTCTTCAACTTTATCTCTCTTGACACTTTTTCCTGTCCTCATCCATGTGCAAAGACAGACTAGCTTCAAGACAGTAACTTATTCATTCTGAAATATTTATAATAGCAGGAAAAGGAAATACAAGTCTTCATTATATCTCTGTAACTAAACTAAATTGAGTTTCAGCAAACAAATTTTTGTAAATTAACAACCACAAATGCAGATATAACTGTATGGATAAGGATTCCAAAGGAAAACCTTTTTGTCTTTTCTATCTGATAGCTGTTGCCTTTAAGAGCTATTACGGGAAAAGACTGTGGATACAACTGCAGGAACTAGTAATTTTGACTGTCTGAAAGTAACATACTTTAAAGGAACCCCATCATTTGAAGGCATGTGCTCACAACTTTTATAGATGCAGAACTACTGTATCTTATTCAGTAAGACTAAGGTGTCTTAAGCTCTGAAAAGCAACACAGATTCTTAAGTAAATCTTGTCCACATTTTATATAAATTTTCAACATTCTCGCAGTGCCAGCCCCCATGAATCTAGTGCTGATGAACCCCAGAAATCAACCTTTTCAGACTAATTCAGAAGAAATTTAGCTAGTGACTTCAGGGAAGTAAGATTTTAATTCCTAGTGTTTAGTTCTTAATTTCCATTCTGCAAAGTACGTTATTTTGAATCACAGAATCATAGAATGCTTTGGGTTGGAAGAGACCTTTAGAGGTCATCTAGTCCAACCCCCCATCAATGGATGGGACAACCATCAGTGAGCAGGGACATCATCAACTAGATCAGGTTGCTCAGAGCCCCGTCCAACCTGACCTTGAATGTTTCCAGGGATGGGGCCTCCACTACCTCTCTGGGCAACCTGTTCCAGTGCTTCACCACCCTCATCGTAAAAAATTTCTTCCTCAGATCTAGTCTGAATCTCCCCTCCTTTAGTTTAAAACCATTACCCCTTGTCCTGTCACAACAGGCCTTACTAAAAAGACTGTCCCCATCTTTCCTATAGGCCCCCTTTAAGTACTGAAAGGCCGCAATAAGGTCTCCCCACAGCCTTCTCTTCTCCAGGCTGAACAACCCCAACTCTCTCAGCCTGTCCTCGTAGGAGAGGTGCTCCAGCCCTCGGATCATTTTTGTGGCCCTCTTCTGGACCCGCTCCAACAGGTCCATGTCCTTCTTGTGTTGAGGGCTCCAGAGCTGGAAGAACTCATTTTAAAGAACTGAGATAATAACATCCTATTACTTATAATATAGAAAGAATGTATATACAGTAACAAATGAAATTGCTGTGGCATCAGAACCCAAGTATTTTTTATTAGCCTATAAATATTCTTGCAACTCAGAAACTGCCTAGATGTCAACAGAAATCTGTATATGCAGGAATAGAAATCTCTATCTTTATGAATATAGATGACCAGAGACAACGAACACCTTGTGGATGGGAAATTCTGTTGGAATTTCAGAGCTGGAAGTTGTTAAGGGGGTCCACCTTATTGGGATGCAGACGTTTCCAGGGTCTCTCGAAAAAACTACTTTATATAGCCTAAACTAGCTTCCTCCCTTTCTTTCCAGCCTTTTATTTACTATTTGCTGCAGGATTATTTCTTACTTCAAATGTAATCTAACATGAAAGCTGCTGATCAATATTGTAAACAGATGATTAGTGTCTTGTGACTGCCAAAGAACTGTTAATGAATCTCAATACGTGACGTTGAAGCGTGGACATGAGATAAAATAACTGAATCGAGTGAAATAATAAAAACAGGTAATTCCCTCGGTTTAAAAGGCAAATATTGCCAGAGCTCCTTAAACAGAGAGAAATGATTCACGCTCGTCTCAGAAATGGTAGGAAATACATTTCTTTTGATTAATTAAAATCAAACTGCCACCAACTGAAGTATTGCCTGCTGAAGTAAAACACAGAACTAGTGAGTCTGAAGTCATTGATATTGGACCCCCCCAACCTGCAGCAACTGAGGTGAGACCTCCATGCAAGGCCCCAAGGAGCCTCCCTGCACCTTCTCCCCCAGCTTTCTTCAGATACTACTCGTGCCATAGAGCCCATCAGGGCCACCACAGGGCCACCAGCAACCTCCATGCAAGATGATGGCTGGTTGTACATGAACAAAAACGGGCTACTGGATGTTATACCTGGCAGGAGAAAAAAGTGACCTAACCTAATTCAGTTGGATCTGGAGAGGAAACCTCAAATAGATATGTGCAAATTGTGAGCAAGGCCTTGAAACGATGCGAAGACAATTCAGACTTTTGCTGCCTTCTGTTACAAAAAGCAACCAACCGACTCTAAAATGAAACAGAGAAATAACTTCTTGCAGCAGCATTCACTCTAAATTTCTAGGGAAACTCCATTCCACAAACAGCCTTTTCAGATGTCTTGCGTCCTGTGAATGAAGGAAAGAGAAGATAACGGCTGGGCTACGAATGCACACAGGCTACTCCCAACTCTTTAAATATCTCCTTGAAGGATACTAGGAGCAGATGCATTGTAGAGTATAGCCTTTAAGCAACCATAAACTTTTGAGAACTAAAGGTAGTAAGATCACCAGTAGTTACTTTTAATTAAACAAATAAATACACCCAAACCTTCTCTTCCTCTCTAGATGCCCACTGATTCATTGTTTATTGATCCATAGCTTTTTTCATTTTCCAAGTTGAAATGTGTTTCACTAGTGAGGGAAAGAGCCTTCTTCATTATTTCCATCAAAGACCTTTTCTGCAGTTAAACCAGAAAATGTATGTAAATACCAGAAGTGAAATTCTTTCATTTGTAGCAAGTCCCAACCTTAACACTGTGAAATAATTCAATATATCTGGAGAATATCTACATTTAAAGCAAACAATAAATTTTTAAGTACAAAAAGGAAAAGCTGTTCTATTTCCAGGAAAAAAAAAAGGTATTGACTTGGAGACCTTGAGACTCTAACCAGTTCTTTGATCAGTCACGCTGGGTGTATGACACATTTGCTTAAACATAAATGCTTTCCTCCTATCCAGTTGTTTCTGTTTCCAAGTTGTGGCTATCTTTTATAGGTAAAATTTTATTTTTAATGCAATATAATTAAAAAACACTTGATTAAATTTTTAAGCTATTTATAAAGATAACCTCATGACAGATTCAGTTTGCAAGATGAGGAAATTAATTTAAAAACTTTGCTTTCAGGATTTGTTTTCTACAGGATCACACTTTGAAACTGTATTTATGCTGCCCTTAAAACGGGAACTAAATAATAAAGACTTTTGCCTATTATCCTTTTGTTAGAATGCTAATTTTTCACACAGGTTTCTTTATAAGAAACTAATAAAATGTGGGTAAAGAGCAGATTGATCTTCACATGAGAATAATGATCCACATAACGAAGTTTTGTGACTTTTCTATTCAAAACTAAAGGGCACCCATATCCCCTATATAAACTATGATTTTTGTCGCTCAGAAATCATTACAAAAATACAAGTTAATTCTCTAACACATTCATTGACTTTTTAGAAACTGTCTTGAAATCTGATAGAGAATAGGCAAGTATTTTAATTAATTGGATCTTTAATGCACTGTATTTGTACAACTTCCACTTTCTTAGTGTTTACCCATGCAGTCTAGTATTTAGCTCTGTCCTTCAGAGGTGGATGGTCTCCCACACAAAATGGCTCTGCACTAAGCACACGTAGGCCGCAGATTGGCAGCGAATCTCAGCAAAGCTAGAGGACATTTTGCAATGGGACCCTGATGTTAACTTGAACCCCTGATGTGTATTGGGTTTGTGTGGCAAGGTTTTGGTAGCGGGGGTCTGCAGGGGTGGCTTCTCTGAGAAGCTGCTAGAAGCTTCCCCAATGTCCGATAGAGCCAAGATGGACCCACCACTGGCCAAGGCCAAGCCCATCAGCCACAGTGGTAGCACCTCTGGGATAATGTATTTAAGAAAGGGGGGAAAAAAACCCTGCACAACTGCAGTCGGAGAGAGGAGTGAGAATATGAGAGAGGAACAACCCTGCAGACACCAAGGTCAGTGAAGAAGGAGGGGCAGGAGGTGCTCCAGGTGACAGAGCAGAGATTCCCCTGCAGCCCATGGTGAAGACCACGGTGAGGCAGGCTGTCCCCCTGCAGCCCACGCAGGTCCACGGTGGAGCAGATATCCACCTGCAGCCCGTGGAGGACCCAACACTGGAGCAGGTGGATGCCCTAAGGAGGCTGTGACCCCGCGGGAAGCCCATGCTGGAGCAGGCTCCTGGCAGGACCTGTGGACCTGTGGAGAAAGGAGTCCACGCTGGAGTAGGTTTGCTGGCAGGACTTGTGACCCCGTGAGGGACCCATGCTGGCACAGTCTGCTCCTGAAGGACTGCACCCCATAGAGGGACCCACACTGGAGCAGTTTGTGAAGAACTGCAGCTTGTGGGAAGGACGTTGGAGAAGTTCATGGAGGACTGTCTCCTGTGGGAGGGATCCCACGCTGGAGCAGGGAAGAGTGCGAGGAGTCCTGCCCCTCAGGAGGAAGGAGCAGCAGAGACAAGGTGTGATGAACTGACCGCAACCCCCATTCCCCATCCTCCTGCGCCGCTGGTGGGGAGGAGGTAGAGAAAATTGGGAGTGAAGTTGAGCCCGGGAAGAAGGGAGGGGTGGGGGGAAGGTGTTTTTAAGATTTGGTTTTATTTCTCATTATCCTACTCTGATTTGATTGGTAATAAATTAAACTAATTTCCCCAAGTCAAGTGTGCTTTGCCCTGACAGTAATTGGTGAGTGATCTCTCCCTGTCCTTATCTTGACCCACGAGCCTTTCATTATATTTTCTCTCCCCTGTCCAGCTGAGGAGGGGAGTGATAGAGCGGCTTTGGTGGGCACCTGGCATCCAGCCAGGGTCAACCCACCACATGCTGCTTTTCTTATTAAAGTACATAAACTATAACTCATCAGCAACTTCAGACACCACAGATGAGGCAAGGCTTTTCAAGCACTGACTTAGTTTTGGGACAGGCTGGAGCCTAAACGCTAGTGCTGCATCAAGGCTAATACAGCTAGCTACCAGAAGGAAGCTGGGGGAACTGCCCGATTCCTCCTTAATTTCTTCTCAAGGAAAGACAGTTATTGCCACTTATTTTCAGGACAGTTTTGCACTCTGTTGAGCCCTGCAGACCAACATCTTGAAAATAGGCACTGGTCAAGTACCATCGTTCGCTCTTGGTGAATGGGTTGGCAGAACTGTCCCCGCAACACAGCCTGAGCAGACTGCTGGTCTCCCCTGAACAATTATTAAAAACTTAGCGAAAATGCCGTCTTCTTAAAACAGCATCTTAATACAACAGCAGTCTTAAACTTCTGTTGACGGTGCCGGCCGTGGACATCTACACCAATACCATATTTCTACATTTCTAGTAGAAACGAGAGCAATCATACTGCCCAAGCTGATCAACAACAGCTGCAGAATCGAGCACTATGAGAAGATAAAATGTAGGTGTGCAAGGAAACCTTAAAATAGCATAAACAAACATAGTTGTCTATTGTCAATAATTGATCTATGATCATATCTGTTTATTATACACTTGTAAATTACAAGTCAATGCTGACAGTCCCTTAATGCACAATTACTGTCTGGTTCATTACTAGATATACTTCTAATGGTATGAGCTGGTAAACTAAAAGATATGTATTATCAAGAGAATACTGAAAAGTGGTTTTCCCTTTAGAAGCAAGAGACAAGATAAACAAGATAAACATATCTGCTTCTACTGAAGCAAACTGGCTAGCAGGACTCAAGAGACATTTCAGTTTCTTGGTAAAGCAACAGGCAGCCAGAATATATATTTTTGTATTTGCCACATTTCAATTATATAAATTATAAAGGCTCTTTCTAAAATAGATGCCAAAGATTAGACAGCTAACTGAACCAACTTAATATAGTTCATCAAAAATGTTAAGTGGTTCTTGTCAACTGGCTTCAGGTAAGTTGAGTAAACTAAACATTTCCAAAAGGAAAATTGCATTAAGTTCCTAAAAACAGGAACAGAAAAAAACAGACTGTAAACAACAGAATTGCAACAGAAAATTTTCATCCTTTTTACGGAGAAAAAGGACTACAAAGGTATGATGGAATATCATTAAATAAATGCAATCTTTGAAATAAAATACATATCTTTGTCAGGTAACAGCCACAAGAATAGAGTTTTTATGTATTAAAAAACATGAGAATTTTTCTAGCAAAGCTGTAAACTTTATTTTTTGCTTGGGGGCAGAGATGAGTTGTATATCACGAAGTCTTGCTAGAATAATTACACCTGCTTGGTGTGTGAGAAATTCATACCTGCAAAATAGCAGCAGTTGAAGAGCAAAACCTAGTGTGAATGCAAATATTTGATAGGAGCGAGCTGCTGGTAGCTTAATTGCATCATTCAAAAAGAAAGCATGATTATGTTGGTGGAAAAACTCCGTTGGTCAGAATACATAGTTATGCTACCTTGATCCATCAACACAGATACACTGGCAAGTATATGAATTTAACTTAAGAGATGTAAGTGGAGACAAGCCATGAACAAATTCGATTGGTATCACATTTTCATGTATTATGCTCCCTGTGACTAGAACAAAATGGTTATTAAACTTCTTGGTGAAATGGTGACATCTATCAAGCTCCCTCATCAGTCCTACATCTTGCAATTTTTATTTTATATTTATATATTGTTTTTATATATGCAATTGGTCCTTGTTAAATTTTAGTCCTCAAAATATATCTCTTTGCAAACATAGTCCACAGTTACCGATTTTTAAATGTTATTGAACTTTATGTAGTTGATCACTGATTTAAATCAAGACATTCCAATAGCAACTTTAAAAACAATTAAAACATCCTTCTGTATTGCAGTATAAATCTGGTACATTCTAAAATGCAGAGTCAAGCCTTTGGCTTGGAACTTTTCTGTTTGCAGATTTATAGCCACCTAAGCAACTCCCAAATGTCATTTACTGCTCTATCACACTGTATTCCCATGTAGCAACTGTAATGATATCTGCTCATAATGTTCTTAGCAAAATGAAAGATATAATTTCCAGGAACTAAGTTAGAAAATCTACAGATTATCTAACGTACCTCACAGAAAACAGCTGCTGTATGACCATATCATTAGATTACATGTCATAAAACACAAAAGTATTCACATCCATCTTCCAGCTCTCTTGTTAAAACATGAAGTAAACAGATAAAACAAAGCGTTGAAATCTGAAAATGTTTCCCTCAACTTTCTTATTTTGCTACTTATCAGACCTTAATAAAAATCTAACAAAAATAAAACAAACATATTTTTAAAATTAGCACACATATTAGTAACACGCCTATTTGCATATCAACATCCAATCTGCTCTTCCACAGCCAGAGTATTTAGTGTCAGCACTAACATCTTAAAAGTCTTAGAAGAAAAGTATGTACTTTATTTGTGGATGCACTGACTTTTCCCTAATGGCTTGTAAAACAAACCAGGCACCTCTTGTCTAACCCGAGGCTCCCACGCTGTCATGCCAAACCACTGGGATGCCCAAGCCAGAGGATGACAGAGAGGCCCCTCCTGGCTTTCCCCGGAGGCACATGCCCACCCCACGGGGTGAGTGCCCATATGGAGCAGCTCCCTGAAAATGCTCGCTGCCCTTTCCAAGGGCCACTGCCCCAGGAGAGGCAGTGATCTGCACAGACATCCTTGCCACCCGCCTCAGTCTTGGGATGGGAGCCCAGATGGGACCAGTGTGAGAAGTAGGAGAGAGATGGGGACACCACAGGGACGGGGTGCCCAAGCTTGGTCTGGGCACTGACGGTGCCCAAGGAAAACACAACTTGATGCCTATGAACAGACTATGCTTTACCTGATTTAGAGTCGAAACCTTTAACAGACATAAATCAAATACAGCATTAAATGGGGCAAATGATCCCATTCTCTTCGGCTTTACAAACCAACTTGGACTTCTTAGGATATACGAAAAAAATATCTATTTTTAGTAAGCTATTTAAGTAGTAAGTTCTACACTGATATCCCATGGAAAACAACTGTTTTCCATAGCTTTTACTAAGTATAAACAGTAAGAAAAAACTCACGTGCACTTCCAAAATGACTCTTAGACACAGGTCACGAAGTACTTCAGTTGCAACTGAAGCATGTCATAGCTCTACATTAAATCATTACACTGACTTTCTGGATGGTTAAATTTATCTGGGATTATATATCTTGCTTAAATCACTCAGGGAGGCAGGGCAACCATAAGACAGAGTCCCAATGCATCTTTGCCAGCATATAACTCAATTATTTGCTGAAAGAGAGATAGCATGCTTTTGCCTTTTCTTCAAGAGTTTTATTTTCTCTGTCTTTGAGGCTTTTGTTTGTAAATTATTTCAAAAAAATAAGCAGTCAGTGTTATCTGGATCACTGCAGAAATGATAAAAAGAGGAAAAACAGTGTATTGTTATAGATTTTATTAACTATTTTATCAGTTAGCTGAAAACTATTAAAATATTCTGTCAGGGCAACCAGTTTCAGTGCTCTATCTTACTTTTTCATTTTCTGAACAGTTTGGACCATGCACTCTATGAATTTGCCATACCATTGTTAGGATTTTTTAAAAAATGTCTTTTGTAACACCAGATCTATTTCAGTGTTTAACATAAATAACAGACTGTAATAGGCAAATTATGTTGCCAAAAGTACAGTACACTACTGGAAATACTGGTTCATGGAGGTGATTTGGGTTGAGCAACTGGGTAACTCTTTATTCAGAAATTATGTAAGTCCCTGTTAGCGTATTCCACATGAGTAGGTTAAGTATACTGCTGGATTTTATGTTATTTTTTGCAACTCAAGAACAGTACAAATATGAACTGAGTATTTCTGCCATGTCCCTTGTCACTAACAAAGTAACCCCTGAACCCTAAGGTTGCAAAATGTGTATGTTTCTAAAACGAACACACCAACAAAAACCAATACAAAAGCCATCCCCAAACCCCCAAACTAACCAACCAAAACACAAAACCTTTGGCTTTTCAATATGGAGAGACTTTCACACTGACATGGTGTCCTACCACAGTCACACTGTCTCCAGATGAGTACCAGAGATCTTCAAGCAGATGCAACGGTATTTGGAAGACAGAGATATATGTCACGGAATAAAAAAAATAGCAACACATTTCAGAGGCCAAAAGAAATAAGAAAAGTTAATTCTGAATAAAAAATACTAAAAATATCCTTTGAATATCACCAAACCATAGTTACTTCATTAAATTGGATTTCTAGGCCTCAGCATTTGATTTTATCCCAAGATGACTAACATACGAATTTTAAAAAGCAATTATAGCCATGTAAATTATGAAAAAATATAAAATACACAGTGAATGTGAGTTTGTCTGCAAATTTCCATGCAATAACGCTAACAAACTACCTAAGCAAGTTTCAAATGTAGCAATAATGGGTTTTGGAGATGATTTGGGAAAACAAGTTCTGCTTATGAAGTATTTTTTATATTAGACTTTATATATTTGAGCCAGATTCCCAAAACCTCTGAAACTATGGGCAACAGGCTAATGAAGGAGAATCATAACACTTCAACTCCAGAGTACTAGGACAAAAATAAATAGCTACTGCCAAGGACAAATAAGTTTCTCTGACCGAAACATCCTGGGAAGATTGCTTAACCAGGGATTTTGCCTGACGAAAGGGGTAGAAGCTGTAAAGAGAAGCTTCTCCCTGGCTACTTGAGGAAGAGGCTAGCATGTGTGACAAAGAGAAAAGAGAAACAGCAAATAAGGCAGGCACTGCAGGGGAAAGATTCCTTCCTTTCTGGAGAAGAAGTCACCAACAAGGAGAGCAAGAGGAGATGCAAGAACCTTACAAGCACCTGACTTCCACCCAGTGAATCCTCCAGAAGAGAGAAGAACCTGGGATAGGAATGCGCTCACTACAATGACTGTTTTTGCCCAGGTCTGTTTTTCCTTTTTTTTTTTTAAGCTAAAGTACAGGTTTTGGGAAAAAATATTCTTAGATCTACATATGTGTCCTCTTCGAGAAATTGCCTGGAGAACATGACTGTACTCCAATTTATATCAGACGCAACATTCCACCCCTCTAGAGAAGGAGACATTTTTGAAACACTCCTCAGGAATGCATTTAGGTTTAGGTTCCACAATTAAGCAGCCCTGAAGTTTTAAATCAGCGGCGTACTTCAACCTCCAGAACATTCATTTCTCTCTTATTGCTAAAGCTCCTATGATATGGATGAGATCTAGCCAATGAGTAGTTATTTAACAGATCTTTTGTACCAGCTAGCAAGCAGGTTCATACTATTAACTAGTATTAACTGCTGTAGCTCCACAGGTTCATCTCAGGACTAGGGATACCGATACAATCCGTCTGATGCTCAAGGGCAGATGGACCAGGGAGAGACAAGGAGCTGACCAATGTGCTCTCCATGCAGAGAGCACAAGTAAATCCATAACGGACTAATCAATGGCGCTACCATAGGGTGTGGAGAACCAGGTGGGCTCTGCCACAGTGCCACAGTTCAGGGCAAGAAGTCCTGCAGTTCTGCATGGGAAGGCTGCGATACCACAATGATAGTGAGGATCCAGGTGCAGATGTAGGTATATTCCTGAGCAAAAGACTCTGACCTTCCAGTCAAGCTGTAGAAAATCACTGGAGATCTCCTCAGGTGGGGAACTCCCCCTCTTTAACATGCTAGCTCTCAAGCAAGACATAGTTTTCAACATGATTTGACTTGATGTACTGTTAAAAAGCAGCCTCCTTTGACATGAGGAATAGTTGGGATTTTTTTTGTTTTAAAATTGGTTATCTATTCCACTGGGAGGAGAGGGAGGAGGGAGAGAGAGTTTGGAGAGAAATAAAGCATTCAAAATAGTCTGAATAGGAGAGAAAAAAAAATATTCCTAACAGGAAATTAAGCATTCTTAAGAGGAACTTTTGAAACTTGGATGGAAAAAGGTCAGCTTTAATAACTAATTTATTCACTTGATAAGAATTTACAACCATCACAGGTGACCCTTTAGCAATTATAAAGATGCCCTGACTGATGCTGTCTTGTGACTTCTACAGTATTTTGCAACAAAGTATTACATAATAGAGTGATTTTTAATTTTTTTTCTGGCATTCAAAAATCTTTCCTTTCTTCATTCAATTTCTGAAATCGTACTCAATCAACAAAGAGCTTTAATGTGGAAAGTATTTCACTTCAGCCATATCAGTGTGTGCAACTCACTTAAAATCTGTAGCAGACATCTTAAAGAGCACTGTGACAAATAATCAAATAACAAAACCTGGTATAAAACTAGGCTTATAAATACATTGAAATGGCTGTAAGACAATGAGAGCCCAATATCAAAGCCCAAGACAATGCATTTTGAGGTGCATTTCACAAAGTGATAGAGGATCAATAATTTAAGGAACATATTCTGATTACATATTTAAATGGGGGGGGAACAAATGTGCAAGTTTGGTTATGATGGTTTATTTTCAGATTTTAACAATGCAAAGTGTCAAGATGAAAACAAAAGAACAGCAAGAGACAAGTGAAAACTTCTCAGAGTATGCTGGAGTGATTGCAGTCACTGAAAACTTGTTCTCCTCTTCCTTTGCAGTTTTATGAACATCCAATTAACCTGCTAGAGTATGTCACAACTCTGTTTTCTTGCTGATAAGGAAAGGAACAAATTTGCAATAGCTAAAGTAGAGAGAATAAAATGAAAAAAACATTAAGCATTCCATGATTTCCAACATTCATCATGGAACTGAATCTCTGCTCTGTGAATCAGCCTCAGCACCTACCCTAAGCATCACCCTTATAGTAACTAAGGGAAAACACCTCATAGGTGCCATTGGTCCTGTGGAATTAGCATGGCTGATAACATGAAAAAGGGTGTTGGATCTTAGAGATTTAGCATGAAAGTTACCTGTCTTTGTCGTTCTTCTATGGACAAGGGGCAGAAAAAGGTGCTATTAATGAAAGCACTCTAGTTGAGAGGGACTGAAAGGTCTACATGGATTTCTGCCTATGACTCTTACAGTGCTCTCTGTAAAAAACCCAACAAACCCAAACATTTGGTACCCGTAGTGTTCTGCTCTCCCTGCGCTATGGGTTTCTAGGGTAAGCTTTACTTCACCTTAGCTCACATATTATAATGTATCTCCATTTTCTTGACTGGGCTTTAAGGTATGTTTAGACTTTGACTAAATGGATGCTCCCTACTGTAATTTCCAATTTCACTGAAACAATTTAGGGTAATCCTTCTTTCCTTATTTCCAATTAATCAATGAAGCAAGAAAACAAATAAAAATCTATTGATAACCTGTTGCAGAGATTTCTTATTAAAGTCTAGCAATACACTTGAATGGCTATTATCAGGATCCATGCGTTTTTTCAGCTGAAGGTTAACGTTTCTCTTCTTAACCAATGCATGCTGTATGTCTTAAAAATAAGGGAAGATAAGAATACATTGCAAAAGGAAAAAAACCTAGCTGATAAGCAATATGTAACTTTTGGTGAGAGTCTCTTGAAGTTTTCCTTCACTGGTTCTGGAACAGTCTTATATTCGCTTTCCAACTTGTATCATTAGACAAATTAAAAAATTATCCTTGATTTTGTAACACTAGAAATAACAGAGAATGACTCTACACAATAGTCTGTGTTGCTAATCCTAAAAGCCAAAACATTTCTATCATGTTTTGTTCCTACTGCCAAATTTAATTTCACGTTTAAAATAATAATTAAAAAAAATCCATAATTATTTACCATCAAATTATTTTTCCCCTTTTGACCTGCCACTTCAAAAGTTATTTAACTATTTAACACAAAATAAATCAAAATTGAGCTGCAGCTAAAACCCACATTTTTCTCAATTTAGCAACACCACTACATGAGAAGAATGTAAGCAATATCTTGATTTCTATACATATGCTTGCATAAAGACAAGGCAAACATTTTGTAAAACTTTCATAGAATACTCAACCCAGGACTTATTTCTGCAATTCCTAATTATCCTAAATGAATGACACACATAACTGGCAAAATGCATTCAGTGGAATGTACACATGCTTACACAAGCAGATTGTTATGAATGCTATCAGCAAGAATGATAATTTGCAAATGATTAAACTGCAGAGATAAATAGAAGGTTGATTTTTATAACTTGATTCTGGCTTTGCCCAAACGGATTGATGAAGAGTTGGGACAAATGTCAAATAAAGACATGAATCCCCATTTTAGGAATCTATTTATTTCAACAAAATTCCTAAGAGATATTCCGTTTATAAGAATTAATATTTTCTACGGTCAAGGAATTTTGAAACTATTCTTTATATGGAACATTATTTCTTTATTTTTATTCAGTTTCTTGTATAAGACTTACTTGAGTCATTATTTATGTGGTAGTTTTATGCAGGGCTATGGTTTTCTTAAGATTCAGAACCAGGAATGCACATACATCTTTTCATATCATCCTCTTTTAGCATACCCTAGATCCAACACTCATATCCTCATCCTGAGAAATATATCATAATTATTCTACATCATGGCGTAGATGTTCTTTTGCTATTTTAATTCTCTAACTTCTCTGTAAGAACCGAGTCCAGAACAATTGTTTTTTCCCTTGCCCTTTACAAGCTGTTATGATACTTAATACAGTAATACTTGTGACTATGGAATCATGTATAGAAGTATGCAGCACGTAAATGATTACAAATCAGCACAACACATCAACATCCAGCCATGCAGCACGGGAGCCAAGACCCCACCCTTTCCAAACCGAAGGCCCTGGCGTGTCGGCTGTGATTATGGGAGGAAACTAGCTGAGGGTGTAAGTGTTTTCTAGCAAGTGAAAGGGATGAAGAGCATAATATCTGACCTTGTTATTTCCTGGTTATTGCTCTTCGTGCTGAGGGGATAAGCATTTTAGCAACATCAGCTCAAGCGAGCTGAGATTGTCTGTTTTTAATAGATTTAGATGATTTTTCCTTATACAGCGACCTTCATTTTCTGTTTGGACAGTAAAACGACACAACACCATGAACTGCTGCTGTGTTTGTTCACTTTTCCAGCAGGAAAGTTTTTTTAAGATACATGTGCTTAAAAAAACCAGTATGTATATTTTATCTCAACATACATCAGAGTTAAGCCTGTACTTACTACCCAAACCAGAGAAAGAGAATTCCTGCAAATCCAGCGAGTTGGTGGTCCTGCCGGTCCTCTGAGAAAAGAGAGATCTTGCTTCACCCTCTGACCGAGAACCAGGCAAAGCAGAAATCCGAATTTCCCAGATGAGCGCTCTGACCGTCTGCCTTGGAAGCTCTCCCTGGCTGCGCATTTAGCCAGCTTTGGTAGGAAATGCTTTTCCAAGTTTTCTTGGATTCTTAAAAACTTTTGGTTTCAATGAGTCAGCATTTCCAGATGAAAGGCTGCTGCACTGAAAAATTAATGAGCAGCTGTATTTGTAATAACTGCTGAAATTATATTTATCAGTTTTGTAGTTCTGACTGAACAGTTAGCATGTATTTCTTGACTGCTAGAACATGCCCTCCTCCCCTCCAAATGCATTTAGGATTTAAACCAGGAAGTTATTAAGAACTTTAAAATTTTATTGATTCAAATAAACTGTCATTTCAAGAATGTGTATTCTCATGATGTTGATGTATTTGTGCCATTATAGAAATGGGGAGTATTACAACTTAAATACGAAATCAGTAATTTCCTCTTACGGAAATGGCTGCAAAATATAACCTCACAGAAGAAGATACCCCACTGCAGTAAACAATCAAGGTATATTTAGCATCACCAAGCTGTTCTGTTTCATGCTGTAACATTTAAATAAGGATAAACTGTAAGGGACTTAAATTATTAGAATGCTTCATTAAAAATATATGTACTTGCTGTTGTTGCAAGATCCACAAAAGACGCACTTAATCATAGTCTTCTCACTTTACAGTATAAAACGTTTATTCTGCATACGGCCAGCAGTATTTTCCCATCGTTCTCAAAGGCCTGTGTAAA
This sequence comes from Balaeniceps rex, assembly GCA_013401315.1. NCBI lineage: Eukaryota > Metazoa > Chordata > Aves > Pelecaniformes > Balaenicipitidae > Balaeniceps > Balaeniceps rex. The sequence goes on along the minus strand of VYZW01019028.1, from coordinate 11,756 downwards.
TATTTGAGATTAAAACCTGACTGTAAATTTTTGTGGACTTCGGAATGCCATTTGTAACCTGGCAGAAGACCCCTTGAGACTGTATTAAGGCATTCATCCTTCTGCTGCTTTGAAGATCCAGGTGAAAGCTCCCATTTGCCTAGGCAAGTGGCAACGCACTGCCACTGTGGCTGGCAGGCAAGAATAGACACCTCCAAAACATGAAAAAAAACCCCCTCTCTACACTCCCAGCTCATGAAACTTACCGCTTGTGCCAGGACTAATTCAAGCAGGAAAAAATGTGATCATTTCAAAACACCACTTCAAAATTAGTGATGACTGGACACAGATAAAACATTACACTACAGTCCCATCGGCACTGAATACATAGTAATTACCGGAAACTTGGTTGGTGCTTTAAATGAACAACACTGTAAGTCACTACTAGTATTACTTTTTTATTAGTATGCTATTGCTAAGATGGACATGGATAAGCACAATCCCTGGTAACTCATAATTGAATATTAGACATGCATTCTGATGTTACCATAGGAAATTGATTCCTTCAGCAGCAGTAATTCTTTTTAACTAAGTTAAATCAGGTTACAGTAGTTAAGTGTAGCTTGCATCTCCAAAATCTTTGTCATTATGTAATTTTTAAAAATTATTTTTTAATTATATATTAATTCAGACTATTCAGAAACATGGAATACACTATTACAAAAATCAAATCTGTCCACCACACTTTTACAAAAAAAAAAACCCAACAAACAAAAAACCCAACAAACCTCTAAATACAAATATTTCTTCTTATAGTTCAATTAATAGAAAAGAAAAAAATTCTAATACTGTATCATGGCACGTGGAAAACATTGTCTTGCACTGTCCCATATGACTGCCATCTCAAGACAGTACCATGTTTCTTCAAAGGTTGAATTTTTGAAAGCAAACATAGGTACACAGAGCCACATTTTCTTCTGAAAGTTTCCTTACTACTAAAATAGCCTACTGCAGTAAAATCATGTTCAGGTTTCAAGTGTCCTTCTTCAAGTGCAGCGGTACATACTGCTTTTTATGAAGTATTCTTGAAGCGTGCATTGTCTGCAAAGCACAAGTGTGACACCTCAATCTAAGTGACATCTAAGTCTAAAAGAAACGCTCAGTACCCACACAGAAGATACCAGCTTACATGCTGTATTAAGAAAACAATGAAAAGTCATTTAGACAAGTACCGTGGAAAAGCCCAGTAGTTTTTCACGCACGCACGCGCGTGTACACATACACACACAAAATAAAAGACTTGATTTATTTCAGAAAGACTCAAGAGTATTTCTAAAAACTGCTTCCTATGCAATTCCTCATCTGTTCCAATAGACGCAGTACAAAAAAAGGTACATGTATGGTATTGCGCCTACTGATCTAACTGCAGTCAACAGACTGAAGGCAGTAAGTATTGTCATTGCTAATCCTACAATGTTTTCTTTAGATCAATAACACAGATTCCCTTGATCAACATGAAGCCATGACCTAATTTTCAAATAATCTTACAGAACACTTCAGCCACTGTACACCATGGGTTTCTGGGGAGAACGGATATTCTAAACAAGCAACATGATTTTCTTAAGTTTTCCACCTCCCACGGAAGTTAAACTTGCAAAAGTTTATGCTCAAATCTTAATCTTTTCTTTTGCAAACCGTCACGGCATAATTCTCCTGAGGCTTAGTTTCTGAAATAGTTTCGTAGTTGATTACACCATACCTGTGTTTAGGATTTGCCATTAATGTTGCAACAAAGATAATGAAGAGAACGAAAAGAGTTTCCATTTTAACAAGAAAGAATACAAAGTTTCCCTCTACTTAATTAAATTGAAACAGCATTTTTTTGAAAAAATGGAAGAAAATGCAAGATTTAAGTTCTTGCTGGAACACTGAATGATCAGTAAAAATCCCTGAGCCCATGCAAACCACTGAAGCAAACTTTTCCACAATCAAAATGAGTGTTGGAGACTTAGTCTTATTTGACACCATAAATAATCTATTTCAGGTGTACACAAACAACTAAAATTCTCAGGTGTTCATTTTCAAAGCCTAAGAGAAATGGGTCTGTCCAGGAGAAACGGAAACCGAAATGAAAAACTGTGTAACACTCTTGAAAGTTAATTTGTAACAATTTCTAAAGAAGTCTAGTCCTTTACTTGAAGGAAACATCAAGGAAGCAACTCTCCCAAATCAAGCACAATGTCATGCTTTTGAAGTTACAGATGACAAAACTGGCTAGCCAACTTCTAGATAAATTGTGAGTACAGAGACACCGCTTGCCTCATGCTACAAATGCCAGTGGTGAACTCTTGAATCTGGAAGCTCAAAGGAGCAAAATCAGACCCGTGTCCATGAGATGGGCCTCAGCAAATGATCACAGACCTCCTAATGAGAAATGCTACCAAAACCTCTGCTCAACACAGTGAGGTGATTGCACACTCCTAGTAGTCATGACTCCAACTCAGTCTTGCCTAATTTCTGCTTGAAGACTTGACTAGAGTATCTTTTGCCACAACTGTACCCCCTTTATCATGTACGTGTCACAGACATGTGGGACCACAGTCAGTGAATTTCTAATACAAAAGACCTATAGAAGACAGGGGAAAAGAATATAAATTCAAAAAACTTATGTATTTTTATACTTGCTGTGTTTTTCCATGTGCCTTTCAAAATAAACCTACAGTTTCTAATGTCGTAACAGCTTCTGCCATAATGAATTTATTTAGATACTATTTGTTCCATCTCATTCATAATGCTAGCTTTAAAAAAAGGGCATATATCAATGAAAATAAAAAATAACCATAAGGAAGCAGATGCCCATTTTCAACATGTTGGCATTAATACTGAACAATTAGAAATGGTCATTCAAAATCATCAAAGCTCTTCTTACAGATTTCTAATGAATTCTTAATTAGAATACACTAATTCAAGAAAACCTTTGTAAGAAAACCCAGCAATCCCAGTTTCTCTTTCCTGTACAGGAACAGACTGTAAGTATAGAAAATATCGCTTGAAAGAAGGAAGTAAATAGTTCCTTTTTCTATGTAGTGAACAGCTATTAACTGGCTTTTAAGCAATGGTATGTAATGTTAAGTTTCAGATCTTGAAAAGGACTTCACATGCCATTTCAGTGATCAAAAGAACTGTACATACATAAATTGTGGAGAAATTTGAAACAGTGCCCCAAAGACAGACTAATAATCTTGAAAAGCATGCAAACTTTCATCTTCCAATAGTCAAAAAAACAACTTAAGACAGATTATTTTACTCTGAAGCAAGTTTAGAGAAAAAAGCAACAGGTTTCTAAATGAATACCAGCAATTCCATGAGCCAGCAATGTGCCTTTGCTGCAAAGGCCAGTGACACCCTGGGCTGCATCAGGAGGAGTGTTGCCAGCAGGTCAAGGGAGTTGATCCTTCCCCTCTGCTCAGCACTGGTGAGGCCACAGCTGGAGTGCTGGGTCCAGTTCTGGGCTCCCCACTACGAGAGAGACATGGACATACTGGAGAGAGTCCAGTGGAGGGCCAAGAAGATGATGAAGGGACTGGAGCATCTCTTCTATGAGGAAAGGCTGGGAGAGCTGGGACTGCTCAGCCTCGAGAAGCGAAGGTTCAGGGGGATCTTATCAATGTATACGAATACCTGAAGGGAGAGTGTAAAGAGGACAGAGCCAGGCTCTTTTCAGCAGTGCCCAGTGACAGGACCTGAGGCAACGGGCGCAACCTGAAACACAGGAGGTTCCCTCTGAACAACAGGAAACACTTTTTTTACTGTGAGGATGACCAAGCACTGGCATAGGTTGTCCAGGGAGGCTGTGAAGTCTCCATCCTCCAAAATATTCAAAAGCCATCTGGACACAGTCCTGGGCAAATCACTCTGGGTGGCTCTGCTTGAGCAGGGGTCTTGGCCCAGATGACCTCCAGAGGTGCCTTCCAACCTCAACCACTCTGTGAGTCTGTGACATGCCATAGGTGCACAATCTCAAACTCTACAGCTCAAGCTTGAGCCCAAAATACAAATATATCTGCCATAAAAATAGGAAAGAAAAATAGGCTAGCGTAGAACAATTTAAAAAAAAAAATCAGATTGTCCAGCAATTAAATTTGGTTAATTCCCTAGGATAATTGAAGTATGTCAGGAAAGTTTTGTTTTGGTTATGTTTGTACAATATCTATTTCTTGGAACTATTTCCTTTTCCTTGCTCTCTGATGTATAAAAAGAAAGGCAATAAAAGGCATATAAAAGACTTTGCCCCTATTCTGTCAGGAATTTGTAAGAACCAGATCAACTGTCTCCCCCGTCTGAGTAAAAACTGAGAAAACTCACACCTTCCATGTTTGCAGAGAGGTCTGTATCAGACAACATAGCAATGTGAATATTGTGTCTATTATTGACATGCATATCTTAATGACTACCTATGAGGATGCTGTTGCATCCTTGTGTGGCTGGTTCACAAGACATAGATTATTGATTAAATCTCTTGCTGAGTGCGCCGTTTCCACCACAGCACCATCTGCTCGCACAGCTGAATGGGGGACACTCCTCCCTAACCACTTCTGTCACGTATCGCTATACTGGGGTTGCCCACAACAGTCTGGATTATGCAATGGCAGAGATGAGGTAAAAAGGTTTGACTTGGTAACAGCTTGCTCTCAAGTCTCACAAAGCCTGAAAGTGCTGCAGCACTAGGCATGAATGAAGCAACTCTTAGCGATGCAGCTGGGGACCAACTGTGTCATTCTGGATCAAGGGAAGCGACCATCTGACTCCACAGTGGCAGTGGGACAGATGCAAAGTGCCACTGAAGTCCAAAAGATGTAACTTTTTATTAACAGAAATTTGTATCATAATAAATCTTTAGAAACCCTCCTCTTGAAGAGAATCTCCGTCTGCTGGAGCACAGAGCAGCAAGCTGTGGGGAAAAAGAGGTTAGAGTGGAGAGCAACTGTGTCTCCTTCCAGGCTGTCCTTGACCCTCATTTCTGAGAAGGGAATACACAGTTGTCTTAGATGGTATTTAAGAAATCTGAGTCAGGAGCTTAAAACTATGACAACATGTAAAGGAATAATTATATATCTAGTGAGAAAGGAATGTATGAGGGAGGGATATTCTGTCCGGATGCCAGCACCAGAGAGTAACAGCAAATGGTTCAAACTGGAAGGGCCTTTCCCTTAAAGAACCAGTTGGTCTCCTTTGTTTGGAGGATCCCTGAGCGCTTTGCAGGTTTCAGTCTCTGCGAGAATCTGCTCTGCACTTTCTGTGGTTGCTGTCTGATCCATTCTGATCCACTGGCTCCTGCCTGATCTGCTCCATTCTGGAGCTTTGAGATTTAAAGCTGGAAATGTCTCCTGTTTTTTTTTATACTTAGTCATCATCTCACAGAAATAAGGGGAAACTTCACAGGATAATCCTGTTTTTATTGTGCTATTATGTACAAATGTACTGCCACGTAGCTGCAAATTCTTTTACCTCATGCATCTTTACATCGTTATACACTTTCATTTTTCATAGCGTCTATAAATGTGAAAAAATACATCTATGTTTATCTCTCATAATAAATGGAAGTTTATCATAAGGATTAACATAATAAACTACTACAGTCAATGCTTTTCTTTAAATGATCATCAACACATTTTAACTTGCACTTATTTCCTATATGAAAGGATATGATTTTTTAAAAATGCATATATTAGAGGTGGAGTTTCTTTTCCCAGCAGTTCATACTGAGAGTCTGATTACTGTTTCTGGACTTTAAACACAAAGGTCCTGTAAACATAAAATGAAATACAACCATGCAAAAGTAAACAAACAGAAACATTCTAAGTTTTCTGTAACTGTTGTCTCTGATCCTTATGTATTTCCTTACGATCTGGCACAGGCAAGAAATTCCTTTTCTTTTTCACAATTGCTAAAACAATAATGGTCTTAGATTTTTAAAATTTTCTCTATTATGTTTAGTTGTAGGTAGTTACTAGTTCTTTTAAGTTTTGTCTAAGCAACAGAGTCTCATGAGGTGCACATATGACCTGAGAGCAATGGGAAATTTTTTTGAGAACTTTATTTTAAATTCTGCTGACAGTTTTCCTATGCCTTCACAAAGCATCTGGGAACTGATTTTCTGCCTTCATTGGGCAGCTGTCCTTCCACTGGACAGGGTCTCTAGACAGTCCCATTGTCTAACACTTTTGATTTTAGACTAGGAAATTACTCTCCTAGAGCAATAAAAAAATTGTTGCAGATCCTCTTCATCCAGTTCAGATTATTTCCTTTAGTAGGGGGCATCCTGAACACATTGAGGTAAACTCACAGAGTTTGCTTTCCAACCATGTAACTTCAGGCAGGTATCACATTTAACTTGTGCACCAGTGTTCACTCTGACTGGAGCAGCTCTGCAGAGAGACCCTCTCGAATGCCACTGCAGCCCTGTCTGGCGAAGTATTGCTGAACTACTCTTCCTTATGTATGATTGGTTTTCTTTAGATACTTTCGCTAATTTCTTATAGGTTTTTGCAAATAGCTTAATTTCTTGCAAAAACAGTAGCAGCTAGACTAAGTACTACTTCGGTTGTTTTTTCCTCTCTCTAAATAGTGGAGCCTTGTTTGATTCTGCTCAACAACTTGACAACTTAAAAAAAATACTTCTTTAAACCTAAATCACGATCATCATCATCATCATCTTTTTCTCAGTTTGGAATCTTTGATCCCCATTTTAATCTCTTTGAATAAACTGTTAGGCAGATCTTGGATTAGAAATAAATTGCCTCTGAAAAACATTTTTTGCACGTCAACTCAGAAGAAATGTGTGTCCTTCCAGGCAAGAGTTCCTTTACTTCTATTCTATTTCTAAGTCCTTTGTTTCCATTTTCTTTTTTGAGATAAAAAACCTTGGAAAAGAAAAAAAACCCACACTCTCCTCAAATTCCCTGAGCTCTTCTTTTATGTCTCCAGGAGAAAATGTTTCCATAAGAAAATGAACATTTGATTATAACAGGCTATATATGACAGGGCTGGAGAAGGCAAGATTGGGAGAAAGAGAGAATTTAAACGGGACAATAGTATCCGCTCCATATAACCTGTGAGTTTTCCTTCTCTCTGAGAAATGATTCAGGGGCTTCCAAATGGGAGAGCTGGTAGTTATTAGACTGTTCACAGTTATGTATTGAACTGAAGGCTGCCCCTCTGAGTGACACTAGAAAGACTATTTTTAGTGTTACTGATTTTGTTATTTCCAATACCTCTGAGAACAAGATGTAGAAATAGAGATAACTTTAGGCAGTCTTCTGAACTGTTAATATATTCTTAAGCATCTATAAACTTTATGGTCTTCATTTTTTCTAAAGATTTTGTTTGCATTTGCTGTACAAATCATCTCCATCAACTGGAACTTCTTCTACCTATCTTAGCTTCTGGAAAGTAAAATAACTTAGGCAAAAAATGACGCCCAACAGAAAAAAAAACCCAAACCACCACTCATACTACAAAAACCTTAGAGGAATCAGAAGACCCCAAAACACTTTGAGGGCATCTTGTGCAACAAGCCCACTATGCAAAAATGAGAGCACCAGCTAAGTTTCTTTTGCTCTGTTCTACAGAGATTTTGCACCTCTTTTTTTTTTTCCCCTTGAAGACGACATATAAGATGCTACAATGGCTTAAAGATTTGCTTATGATGAATACTGTTAATAAAAATATCTTCCTGTCCATGTCCTGTCCATACACTTATCTACAGAACAGTTTAAGTTACAGTTGTTCACCTCTTTCTCTGAACAGTCACACATATCAACTAGAGCTGTACACTTTGAGAGAACTGAAAACTAGTATACTAGTGTATTTGGTGTCATTTATCTGTTTTCCTTATTACTTTTTCTGCATGTGCAGGAGGGAAAAAGATTGGTTGCCCTTGTGACTTGAGTTTCTCCAGAAATAAAAACATGATTTTGGTGCTGGAATGAGAACCCAGGATCGCCTTGGCTGGCAAACCCTGGAGACCCACCCCAACCCCAGCTGATTTTTTTTCCAGTAACCCATAAAGCAGGGGACGTCCTTCAAAGGGATGAGGGAAGCAGGACTTCTCCTTTTTTAGGCTGTCTGGTCCTTTAAGTTTGCATGACTTTTGGTAGCATGCCACTGCTGCCTTCCCACAGAGAAAGGAAAGTACTTCTAAGAGGGTTTTTTAAAATATTATTATTTTAAATGAGATAGAAAGATGTGGATATTAGTTGGTTTTTCAGTCTGATGAGAATCCAGTTTCTCATGATGAGTTTTGAGATGTTTTGGATGAGAGAGTTTTGGATGGAGTATCCTCATTTGCTGAAGTCTGGTCAGTGGAAACCCTCAGATTTTTGTTTTCACATGCAGCGTGCCAAGGATCCTTTCAGATAGATAGCCTTTTGGAGACAATAATAAAGGAGACACCATGTGCAGAACTTTGTATTACCTCTATTACCTTCAGGGAAAAGAAGCAAATGCCCATTTATGAACGTGACAGATCTATATGAAGAAGCAGATTTGGGAGACCTTGCTGACAAAACCTCTTTCACAAACACCACTTTGAGTTTTGTGCTCTCTGCTCAGAAGTTCTGTGAACTCTCCATTTTCAAAGAAGGGTTCCCCTTCAAGCCAGCCTGTGTATTTTGCAGAGGCCTCAGCTGCCAAACAGAACAAGACACAAAAAGGGGCATAGCTCTCGACCCCTTAAAATCAGGCATAGAATTTCAGTAGCTGAAGAAAATACCTGAAACCATGCTCCTAACTTNTATGTGTGTAAAAGCATGAAAATGGGAACTGCTTTCAAAAGGCTCTGCAACTAGGATCATGGAGAGGACCTGCAAAAAAAAAAAAGGAAAAAAAGAAAAAAAAAGAAAAAGAAAGAAAGCACTAGCCTAGATGCCAACTATTGGTTATTGCACTGCTAACACAATAGGTCCAGTGTTTTCAGTGGACACTGTCAATGTTCTTAGTCTTAAATTAGAGCAAGCAGCTGTTTTAGTGTACAGCTGAGCGTGACATAAGGCTGTGTAAACACTTTCCTCTGCCACATTCTTCTAAGTGGATGAGGGTTGTATTTTTCCTCCCCTCATGTAGAATAATCCTCTTCTCCCAAAGTTCAAAATAACTCTTAAATCACACTTCAGTTGTGCCACTAGAAAGCAACCAAAAGAGCAGGGGGACAATACGATTTGTGAGGTGGGTGTGTGTATCATGCATCAAAATGTCTACTTTTAAGGCTAGCAACCTTGACAGCATTCCACAAACACATTATCCCTATTCCCTTGAGCCTATGTTTTCCAATGTCAAGACGCTTGGCGGATTCCAAAGTCAGTTTTGATAGTAGCGATAGGAAAACCCTACTTCTGGTTCCTATGGGTTTAGTACATAAAATAATCATAAAGCACAGTGATATGTGTCTGTACCTACAAAGAAATATACTGCAAAAATCAATTTATTTCGTTTCGTAAAATTTCTTGCTGTCCTCACATTTTAAGTCGACTCAATTACTGAGGATTTTTAAAATTGAAAATTTAAAACTGCATAACCAACACTGGTAAAATCCAAAAATCCTAGTAGAGTTTACAATAAACATCTCTCTCCCTTCTCCTCCACCCTTCAGTTTTCATACACTTTTTGGGGCATCTAGAGGGCAGGCAGAGAAACCTGAGAACATACTGCAACAAATGAGCAACGATTTCCACAGTACCAAAATTATGAAGTTGAAACCATGACACTGATTTGCATGAAAAGGCAGCTGACCTCCATCTCATGACTTATTTTTAAACCAAATGAGCTTTGAAGCTGACAGACAAGGGCAGATAAATTGCCGTATCTTCCAATTTCCAGTTAAAGCCTGTGGAGATCGGAGAACTCACAATGGAGTTTCCCAGCTCCTTTTTTCTACTGTAGAGAGACAAAACCAGTGGCCGTGGACAACACAGGCCAACAGAGAAGACCAAGAATTCCTGGAAAAGCTGCAGCAGAAGTGACAGGTCACAGGGAAGACCCTGCCAATGAGGAAACGGTTAAAGCAGACAGTTTAATGCTTGATTCTCACTCTTACCTTTACATGCTACCTCTTTAAACGCACTGTCCCTTGAAGAGGGACCTGTAATTTCTGTGGCAAGTGATTTCTCTATCGTTCTGGCCCTGTAAAACTGTGCATCTTACTTCTTGGTGAGTTGTCTTCAGGTTGTGAAGGATGGTGGCCAACAACCACACAATGGTGGAGACGGTACAGGAAATGTGCTTGAAACAGTTTCAACTAGGCTGCCTGAAACAGAGGAGCAACTCTGACA
>VYZW01019026.1:21462-46715 GCA_013401315.1 Balaeniceps rex | reverse complement strand
TTCCCTCTTCTCTCCTCCTCTCCTCTCCCCTCCCCTCCCCTGTCCTCATTCCAAATGTTGCTCCCTCCAAGCACTTTGCTGTATGTCCAAGAGTATTTTGTGTACTGCAAGGTTCTTGAGGTAATGACAGTCTCACATGTCTTTGAACTTGAGCATTGTATCTTATAACATTGGCAAAGTAATAGAAAATCTTTGCTTCTAGCTAGTGGTTAGTTTTAATGGGCCCGGTATCTGTTAAGAGGGCAAAATAACCGTGAATTAAAGTTTTTATCTGTAGAATATAATTCCCTAAGTGCTTTTGCACTTTTCCTTTTTGATTCTCAATATTTTCTTTCTTATTCTTTTCTTCCCTTACCTGCGTTAACACTTCCTCATCTACAGACTTTTAGTTTGATGGCAATATAAAATTTTATGAAATAATTAGGGGAGCTGAGTTGCTGTTGTCAAATAGCTTAACTATTTAATTGGAGGACTCTTTCAGAGTAGCAGTATAAAAGGAGTTCAAGTAAAATTTACTTTATATCATCAGTGTATTCAATCATGTTGCTTCAGTTCGCTGATTTGTTGTTGGCTTTAAAACAGAGTTGGACCAGTAATCTATGAGTGTGATAGAACAAATCAGGGGAGACCAAATTAATAAATCTTCTTTCCCATGAGCTTCACAGGACTAGGTGCTTGCCAGCTTGAGCAGAATTAGGTCTTCAAGTGTCTACTATCTTCTCTCTAATATTGACTTTAATATTGATCCTTAACAGGGAACAGAGCTGTGTTTTGTCCAAAGTGTTCTGCAGCTCAAAGAGAAAAAATATCAAGTTTAATATATTTCTCCCCAAGTGCTAGTTGTTTACTCTTAGAAACAAGAAACTGAAAGGCTTCAGGATCAATGAAATCAGTGACAATATGAGCTGCTCTATGCAGACTGTTCATCTGGAAATAGAATGGACATGTTATGAAAAAGTCCCCAGGCTTTTGCTGATACTGTGAAGAAAATCAAAGAATAAGACAAAAAATGAATTGTAGTAAGGAAAGAAATAAAATATGGAAGAACGGGCATCAATTCTTATGATCTGGGTTTTGTTTCTTTTACTGCCAATATATTTACACCACCTAAACTGCGTTTTTTTATTTCTTTAGATGGTGATATTTATAAGGTTTTTCACAGAAAACCATTAGTAAAAGAAATTTGTTGTGCAAAAGTAATAATTTAGCTGTCAATTACAGGTTTTTTCATGCAAGGCATTTATTTGTCCCATTTTAACACCAGGGTGTTATAATTTGCCTTCCTTGAAGTGGTGTCATGTATGATCAGGTGTCTCTACAAAGGCAGATTCTGTATTTGTTCCTGGGAGACTTTTTATGCTTCATGTTTAGAGATTTTTTGGACAAATATTTTACAAAGCTGTCAGTTGAAATCTACTAACAGATACAATATGAATGAACAGGTGTATAATAACTCACTAAGGTATGCATGAGATTGCAAAGCAAAACTTTCCATCTTTAAGACAAATCTCAGCAAATGCCACAGATGCAAAATAGTTGCCGCAGGTGGCAAATTGCTACAGCATCACCACCCCAGGATGCAGTGAAGATGAATGGAGCCCCCTGTGTTTTTCCAGGAGTTCAGAATTATGGAATCACCCAAATAAGACATTTTTACTAAAAATCAAGGCTGTTAAAGGTATCTCTAAAACTCATTGTGTGAGTTGCCTAACAGTTAATAATGATCTTTCTAATACTTTTATGCAACTGTGACACATAGCTGTGCATACAGAAAGACACCTTTATTCTAGACTGGAGATACTGTGTTTGCTGCTGTTCAGTCCATCAAGAAATCCATTTTTATGGATTCTTCTCCAAAAGGAAGACAGGCCCTCCAGTCGCCCCGAACTGAATTTCTGAAGGTTTTATGAAGTAGTTCCTACATCACAACATAGACTTAAGCTGCGGAAGCCCAGATAGTCAAATTAGGTTTAATTTAGAAAAAATATTTAACTATGTGGCATAGAGTTGCTATTCTGAGAGGACCCATACGAATCGTTGCTGCGTTGTTCAAATAGTGAATCATCTTTAATGTTTACATCACATACTACACATTTACTCTAACGATGTCTACCTTCAGTTTTTAGCTCTGTCTGTTAGAAGGACTCTGAAGGCTCCACTGATAAATTTTCAGTTCCTTATTTGGTTATGGCTTGTGACCAACTCCTCAAGTATTTCTGTTTCAATATATCAAGATCTTGCAGACTTTTTCTAATCTTTTAACTACTCTTGCAACTTTTAACTACTCCTGCATTTTAGCCATCTCTTCTTTCTGTTGTTAGTCTTGGAATAGACACCTTCTAGTAATGGCCACATTAGCGTGCAGGATACGGGCAGAATTATTTTGCTATTCCTACTCAAAACTTTTTGTGCTTGTGCCACGCACTCATGTTTTCCTTCTCACCACATAGTCGTCTTTGGAGGCTATGTCCAAACTCATTGAACAACAGGGAATCCCAGCTTTTTTCAGATCTACTGATTCTCCAGACAGATTCCCACTTGCTCAAGGCATGACCAAATTCCTGCATCCTGCATGTGATTTTTTTGTTGTTATTGTTCTCTGTTGCCCTTCCAAAGCCATGTGGATCACTTCTTGCTCCCCCATTGCTCATCATCTCCTGAGTCTTGATATCACCTCTACACCGTAATTTCACATTTACCTCCCGCATTATATGAAGTATGGCTAAGTGCCGGTTCCTGCAGGACCATATTGGATATCTACCTGTTCACCCATTTACCTTTGCAATACAGGTGCAGTATGTGAGCAGACTAATCTGCAAGCCCTAGATCAAATGTATCAAACTCTCAGAAAGAAACAATTACAGATGACCAACCACATTCAATGCTAAATGACTGATGACTGATAAAGACTGTCTGACTGGTAATGAAGACTGCCTGGTTACTAGTAAGGAATCGAACAGGGTTATATATTAAATGGCTAAATCCATTTTTTCACAAAGTCTTAAGTCTCCCCCCCACCATCCTCTCCCTATCCCTCTTTCCAACAACATGCAGTGCTGAAGTCTCATTTAATTCAACAGAGTGGTTAGACCAGAGGATAGACAAACACACTCGCTGAGATAGTTCATCCATTTTGACACTGACTGGAGTTAAAATTAGTCCTCTGAATTAAAGCTATTTTTTTTCATCTCTTTTTTTCCAGTTACTTTTGGTTGCATTAGATCCTGGCAAAGGATACCTTTTTCTGTAACACTAGGAAACTTGGTGAAGTGGAGAGGAAGAAGTGTTTCACTGATATGACATCGTACACTGATATATTGTGTAGGTGAGACAATGTGTGGAAGGGATAGTATCTCAATGTGTCACCCTCAGTAGAACTGTGAGAAGAGTTTTTGAAACTACAAGGTCAAAATCATAACATTAATTTCTGGTTTTAAGCCTTGAGTAAATGTAAAGACATAGTACTATGTAAATTTTCCTAAATCTAAAATTTAAATCAGGATTATTCTGTGGGGTTTGGTCTGGTTTGGTTCCATTTTTAATTACTATTTCTGCATGACAAAAGAATAGAGAGAAAGGATCCTTTTGAAAGAAGCTGATATCCAATTATTTTTCAATAAATGTAACTGACTAAAACATATATGTCAGCTCAGGAGTTGCTTAACCAAGGCTTGACTTCTTCACGGTGGATCTTAGTCACATATAATCAAAACTTAGGTGACTCATCTATGTACAGATCCACAGAGGGTTGCCTCAACTTATTTTACCTTTGTGGGATAAGAACAGTTGCTGCAGTGGGAAAGGATTTAGGAGTCTATTAGTAGGTCATGATGATAGCAATGATGTTGGTGCTGCTGAAGATGATGACAAAAAGCATTATTTTCTATAGTCCGAATTCAACTGGCTCATAGAATCATAGAATCATAGAATCATCATTTAAGTTGGAAAAGACCTCTAAGATCATCAGGTCCAGCCATTAACCTAACACTGCCGAGTCCACCACTAAACCATGTCCCTAAGCACCACATCTACATGTCTTTTAAATACCTCCAGGGATGGTGACTCAACCGCTTCCCTGGGCAGCCTGTTACAATGCTTGACAACCCTTTCTGTGAAGAAATTTTTCTTAATATCTAATCTAAACCTCCCCTGGCCATTTCCTCTCATCCTATTGCTTACTACTTGGAAGAGAACGATGCCTACCTCGCTACACCCTCCTCTCAGGTAGTTGTAGAGAGCAATAAGGTCTCCCCTCAGCCTCCTTTTCTCCAGGCTAAACAACCCCATGTCCCTCAGCCACTCCTCATAAGACTTGTGCTCCAGACCCTTCACCAGCTTCGTTGCCCTTCTCTGGACACGCTCCAGCACCTCAATGTCTTTCTTGTACTGAGTGGCCCAAAGCTGAACACAGTACTCGAGGTGCGGCCACACCAGTGCCAAGTACAGGGGCATGATCACTCCCCTAGTCCTGCTGGCCACACTGTTTCTGATATAAACAAGGATGCCATTGGCCTTCTTGGCCACCTGGGCACACTTATGGCTCATATTCAGTCGGCTGTCGATCAACACCCGCAGGTCCCTCTCTGCCAAGCAGCTTTGCAGCCACTTATCCCCAAGCCTGTAGTGTTGCATGGGTTGTTGTGATCCAAGGGCAGGACCCGGCACTTTGCCTTGTTGAACCTCACACAACTGGCCTTGACCCATTGGTCCAGCCTGTCCAGATCCCTCTGCAGAGCCTCCCTACCCTTAAGCAGATCGACACTCCTGCCCCACTTGGTGTTGTCTGCAAACTTACTGAGGGTTCACTCGATCCCCTCATCCAGATCCTTGGTAATGACATTAAACAGAACTGACCCCAATACTGAGCCCTGGGGAACACCAAACTGTTTTAGAAAGATCTAAGCTTTCCCTCAGTGCCTCTCCTGGATAGTACTATGTATTACCCATTCTGGCAAGGCAAAAAGTGAGCAGTCTTAACAAGAGTGACAGCAGCCGCACTCCCAGTAACACAGCCCCAACTCCACTGGCAAGAGAGGCCTCTTTCTCTGACCCAGAGCACCGAGAGCTGAGATTTGCAGCTGGAGGAACAGACACAGCTAGCACTTTAGAAAGCAAGCATGAGACAAAAGAAATGAGAAGTCAACCATTGCTTTGGGATAGCTCAGTGAGAGCTAGAGCTGAAAAGACCCTGTGCAGCTGATAGCTGCAGTATGTTTTGGAAAGATAATCCCTTGTGTCAGTGTTAATTACGACCAGGGCCATCATCTTCATTTATATCTCCCAGAACAAACTGCAGTTCACAGATAAGTTTTTGTAAGCCAGTGATACTCCACTCAAAGATTTTCTTCCTTACTTATTTTAAAAGACTTTACCTTGCAGATACATATTATGAACTTTCTTTTTTTATTTTTTTTTTTTAGAAAAATAAGTCCATGCTGCAGACTTCCATCCTGTTTGGAATGCATTAATCATCTTCAGAAAAAATATTTCTGTCACCTGAGCTCAAGGGTAAAGCTCTTTTACATAGCAGTATCATCAACCTTAGCCCCTAACATGGAATAGAGCCTGCACATTGCAGATCTTTTCCTCTTATTGCTAAATAAATGCTGGTTTTCTGAGTATGCCAATAGCAAAATTTCATTTGCAAACACAGGTGTCAGCATTGTCGGCAAAACCTTTGCCATTGTACCTGAGGTCAGAAGTTAACCCTTCAAGATGAAGGACCCACTAACCTGCTGCCTAAGAAGCATAAAAAAAATTGTATGCTTTTGCTTTCCATGAGAGAGCAGAAATTTTTCATTAGTAGGAAAAATCAAGGGGTTATATTCTTCGCTCATTTAAGCTCCCTGTAAACACATTGACCTCTGTGACACTGCACTCAGTGAAAAAGCAGGATGCATTTTTCAAGTTGATTGTAATTCACATTAGGTTAACACAGCAGGAATGCACCTCCAGCTTTCACTAATGTCCCTGTCCTACCTCTAAGCTGTCAGCAATTCACCTCTATAATTTCCATGCACTTTGAGACAAAAAAAAGTGTTTGCTTAATGATGTATACGAGCACACACATGAAAGAATAGCTAAAAAATAAATGATCTGAATAAGACTTAAAGCCTTGGAAAGAGTCAAAACATGATGAGCATTGGAGGCTACAAATGTGATCACAGCATGGTACCAGCTTTGTGCAGTGAACGTATTGCATGTACAATGCATTATTAGGAATACAAGTCGATGCATGCAGGGTAATTTTCTCATTTGCATTGCACCTAATGCAGCCGTAGAAGCAGATTAAATTGTATAGACAAAGCTCATTGGGTTTTTGCTTTTTATTTATTTTTATTTATCAGCAAGCTCATTGCTGCTTTGGGGAGGATCCATCAAGGTTTCAGCTGATGTGTAATAGCCATAGTGCTGCACTCAATATTTTTAGACTTGGTCTGTCAGCTCTATGTTGTGTTTAAAGGTGTTTCATTTATGTTCCTTTCTCACGATATTTGAACTTGTCAGTGATTAAGCTGAGGAACTGGAGAAACAACTAACTGGAGGTCAGTATTAGTACATGTCTCTGATGATTCTCATGATAAAATAGCATGTTGTGGATGATCCTAGTGAAGAGGACATTTTTAAAGAGTAGTCTGAGTAAACAATCAAGTAACAAAAGGATCGTGTCCTTAAAAGGATTATTTTAATGGTATAAGTGTATTTAATTTCATCTATAATTCTGTATATACACAGATGATCTCCTGCAGTCCCTTCCAAACTAAACTAATGTATGATTCTATATTAAACTATAATTTTATTATTTCCTTGTTACATTACATTTTTATAACTTGGGTAAGACTTTTTATGTCAGTACGAATTGTTGCTCCAGAAATAATATAAAATGTACAGAGTCCTTCAACTTTATATTTGCCCAAGCTGTTTCTTAGCTTGTGTTCAAAAATCCATCATGATTAACAACATGCAGCATGCACTGAAACAGTCATGGATATTGCAGTGTACTATTTAGAGGGATGTGAGATTTCTGGAACACTATGAAACATGAATATTCAGTCACTGTCATGCAGACCATATCTCAGTGCTCTCATGACACATTCTGAATACATTTGCATGTTCTGTGATAAACCTGTTTGTTATTCATTGTCGTTTGATGCTAAAATACTAAGTGAAAGAAAACCTGTGGATAACTAGATCTGTAGCTCTAGTCTCATATCATCTTCGTCTCCTCAGATCTAGCTTACAAAAGTAGGTATTTTACAGGATAATCTTCACAGATATTCAGCTGTGCTCTGTTCTGCAGTGGAATATCAAATATGCATTTCCTATGTGGAAAGAAATGCCCCTGGCCATAAATGCTTCTTGAGATGCTTCTCTCATGTTTCCACAAGGGCACTGCCTGACTATGTATAAGTGACACTTCTGAGGGTGCAGCTGAATGCTAGTTGTCTGTGATGTTGTTGTTATCATGAGTGACAGCAGTGTCCCATATGGGATCCCTTACTCCAGTGAATTTCAGTGGTGTTGAACCGACCAATGTGACAGAGTTAAATACATACACATAGACAAACAAAAGCCCCCTCTTCCATGACTGATTCTCCAAAGCTAGTGCAATTCATAAAAACACCCAGAATGTTTAAAGATACATCTGCACAAGGGGAAAAGAGATGATCAGATGTTAAGTAGGTGTTTGGACACAAATTTTAGTGGTGTTTGTGTGTGTATGTTTTGAAGTACTTAATGTGCTAGCATATGAGACACACATCTATACAGGGTTTGGTCAGCAACCAAAACAAACAGGTTGGCCTGTGGGCTAAGTGGGTAACCTGGAGTGTCTGTGTATGTGTGCATGTTTGCAATGTTACAAATGCACTTTGCCAGCCAAAATAACACTTCTTTTGATTGACCTTTGTCTTGTTTACCACCTGGGCCATGCTAAGATCCATTTCTATCCATGTTTTTCCATTCATGCAAGCCTTTCGAATAAATCCTATTGCAAAAAGGATGTTGTGCTCTTTCATAGATTACACACATTTATTTCAGGGATACCTAGGGTAGGTATGTACTTTTCTATCAATGTTATCTGCCTTACAGGTATTGTTACTTATTTTACAAATGCAGTTTATTTCCTTTCCCAATTCCTGGATCAAATTTCATGATTTTTTTTCCCCAAAAAGAGAAAATTTTAAATGCCCATTTATTAAGCACTTCTAATCTGTCCATTAATGTGAGGAGTAATCAATCTGTATTTGTCTTTCAAAAACTGGTTTTTTAGATCACATTTGCTTTTTGGTTTATCATATTTTGTCCTAGTGCTCTGGGGTCCTGACAAGCTTCAAGAATATTTCTGCTAGGTTAGTAATAAGTGCTGGAGTTCAGGTGCTCAAAGGGAATGTGTCTTCAAACACTTGGGTTAGGACCACAGAAAATGCGGGTAGGTGATGTATTAATCAATTACATCAAGATAAAGGTTTATTGTCCTGGCCAATTCCATCCAAAAGCATGGTCCAGTTGTCTGAAACACTTCCCATTTCTGTGAGACTGGTGTGATCAGTATCGGAGCTGCAGCCTGCAGTCGGTTACACGTTCTGCAAGTATCAGTGCTGTAGGCCCACACCATTTCTTTAGACAGTAGAGGGCACCTCACTTGTTTGTTTGGAGGTTTTCCTCTACAGGAGGACCCCTGTAGAAAACTAGTTGCATTAGTGGCTTTTCTATATTTTCTGTTCTTAAAAGCCCTCTTCTGTGTTGGCACAAACCATCTGTGCATTCTTTTTCCAGGCAGTTGGTACTGTGGAAACAGTTTTAAGTACCTGCATGGCTAACAGCGCGATCTGAATCCTGAATCCTTACCTGGGCTACTGCTACTAAACCATTTGTGAGAGAAAAAGAATGAAGGAATAGTACTGCACAATAAAATGGTACTTTGAAAAAGAGAAACAGAGGTAATATCTGTCTGGCTTCATCTTATTATTTTGACGTTAATGTTCAGTAAATATTCAGTGTAAAGTTAACACTTATTAGGGCTGTACTGGCTCTCAGCGAAACCTTTCGTACGCTTCATAAGTGTTAGTAGAAATCTACCATTTGTACAGGTGTGAGCCACAGGACAAGCGATAATATGAATTGCCACTATATTGTGATTTACAACTCCATTAGCTTCCATTATGCAGTCATCTGAATGTGATGAGAAAAACTTAGGAGAACAATCAACATAAAATGAAAGAATATGTTAGTATTGTAGAATATGTCCAGTAAATTTTAAGAAAAGGTTCCATTAAAATGCAGTGATAATCTAGCATTAAATGGAATTTACACTTTTAGAGAAGCTATATTTTAGATTATCAACCTCAAACTGATGTTCAGATAGCATCTAGTTAGTGAGGTGAATATATTGTGTTGCCATAGGCACGTGAAGAACTCATGTATATGGGGCTACTGAAGTACTTTTTACCACCAATAACTATACATCATAGGTATTTTCACCTTACACTTTGCCTGAGCTGCTTTGATATTAGGTAATTGACAAAAAATGAAGGCTTTCGCTGAGCTATTTTACATGGGGTTTTTTTTGTTGTTCTTTACATGTGACACTGTGGATTTACGACTCTTTTCTGCATGCAAATGAGTAGTCTGAAGCTTTCAGGAGCAGGTCTATTGAAAGAAAAATACTGAGAGTTCTATTAAATATATTATTTATGCTTAATATTAATTAGTTATTCACTTCTTTTTATAAAGATTGCCTTCTTTATTCCTACTTGCTTCTTGTCTTCTTTACTGAAAGCAGTATAAGGTTTTCTGAGGTCATTTGAAAGACTAAAGCTGATTACCTACTCTCTATAATACTCAGATTAGCTTCACATCAGTATTCCTGTTTAGTTAAGGCATATTTTTCTGTCATTAACTAGCAAATTATTACCGATCTGAAAGTTGCATCCTTGCCATAAAGTGAAGGTAAGGTTAAGCTAATTGTCATCTGTCTCTAGGTTGCTTGTTTGCTTAGACATGCAAACTGTAGGCTCTCTGGTTTGACAGAAAAATGTTCTACATTTAAAATAAAGGACATGTAGTACTAAGATCATCATTCAGTGCAGAGGCATCAGCTAGGCTCTAAGGGCAAAGACTTCTTGAAAACCAGAGTGCTCAATAGGTCTAAAAATGAAGACAAAACTATCAAAAGTCTTTTCTGCATGGGGAAAAATATAAGGTTGAATATCTACATACAGATTGTTACATCAGTGAGTCACCTTTTATATTCTGGTCTTGGCACTTCATCTCTGGAGGACAAAGTCCAAAAAAGGCTGCAAAGAGGCCTTACTCTGCTTAGAAGTCCAGCATGTCCTCCGGTTGTGATGTTCAGAAAGACAGCCCACGAGAAAGCAAGGAAAGAACTTTCCTGATAGAAACCACCACCCACACTGTAGGTACAGCATTGACTAGGGACAGAGACCTCCCCACCCACTTGGGCAAGCAAGAAGGGAAAGGGGAAAAACATTAATTTCTCGTTAAGGTATGAAAGAGACAATAAGTCAGAACTGGGAAATGGGAATCATAATGTTTTCCCATTCTTCAAAAACTTCAGGATTTTCTCTTCAAAATGCCTGTCTGCAGCAAGATTAAGGTTTAAATATCCCTTTCTACTTTTTTCTTGAAAGTTGATGTCCAGAAAAATAAAAATATTTCTCACGTATTTTGAGGTGTGTGAGTACTTTTTAAATATTCATTCTTGGTTTGTTTTTTTTTTCCTTAAGCTTTAAAATGACAGCATTTTAAACAGGAAAATTAGTATCCTTCTTTTAAAAAGTTCTGCAATAAATAACCAGAGATCTGTGTGTGTGGGGGGGGGGGGCGTTTTATGGTGCTGAACAAAAAGAAATTGACCTTAACACCATCTTTAAAAAAATACTGTTTCTTGATGAAAACCTCTTCAGTTGGGTAATTGCCACTTTTCTATATTCATTTTCAGGGCAGGACTGCACTTTAATTAAGTTCAGTAGTCCATAAACACTCAAAACATTTCTTTCCATTAATGCATGTAAATTTTAAGGGCAAGACACTGCAATCCATACTCATTTGATGAGTGCAATATGAGTTACCCATATGAATGATTATATCCTCTTCAGAGGACGGTCTTAGAAAGACCTGTGGAAACAGGAGATGCACAGGCAATCCACACGGGGGCACAGATCACATTGCATCGTTTTCTCCTTACTTCAGCCTGTAAGGGTGCATACTTTTGCCTGATTCTCTGTGACAGGGACAAGATCATGTAGAAATTCTGTGCTGAATGAAAATCACAGCAGTTTTCTCCCATTTCAGGTCTTCAGGGGTTCTGAAAATTTGCATAAATGTTTACCTTGACAGGTGACAGGACTAATTTTCTGCCTAGATTTTGATTCTAAATTGTATCAGCCAGTACGTGTAACGGACCAGCTGAAGATTGTACCTGGTTAAATGTTGCTGAAACTTTCAGCCCAGTGTGCGTGTCCTCATGATCGGGTGTGCGCCTGCCAGCTGAGGCTCTGCTGGCGAGGGGGGTGCTCCTCTGAGGCTGTCAGAGACGCCTCTTTGTCAACATGATACTTGGGAGGAGGTGCACATAATAACATAAAGGTTTCTGTGCAGTGTTCGTCTAGCCATACAAGCACCTCCTACTTCTGTCCAATAGTCCCACAAAAATTTAAGTAGCAGCATTGCTCGGATTGACAGCACATACAATGGATTAAAAAATAGCTAGTCCAATGTGGAAGCCTCAAAACTGATCAAGTGAGTGCAAAGAACAGAGCAGTCAGAATCAGAAATTTTCTCTTCTGTAAAACAACTTATGTGATAAATAAGGACATAGGTCAACAGACAGACGTAACAGTCGCTGCTGCTGAAACTCTGACCGGGGCTGTGCCCTGTGCACAGTGCTTGTGAGGACCAGTCCTCAGTGTGGAGGAGAGACTCAACCTCTCTGGCTTCTTCTGATATTTTCACCACTGCTTGCCTTGTGACTGACAAGTCTCACTTAGCTTTTATCCCCTTCTGCTGCCTGGTCCCATGGATGAAGTGATTTGTCCTAAGTGCTTCTTCTACAGCAGCCTTGTGATGACCTATATGCTCCTACTGTCTCTAGATGGAATCAGCCAAAGAACAGGACTTGTTAATGTACAGTTTACACAGTACTACTAGGGAAGAATATGCAGTTCACAACATTGTTTTCTTCTTGGCAAGCTGATTTTAATCAGATTTGTTGGGTTTTTTTCCTATAAAGTGTTCTTTTGGTGCTTGGGAAAACAGAAGAACAAAAACCAAAGCTACTTCTATGAGTTGGGGTGATGCAGTCTAAGGGGTTGCTTTCTTGACAACTCAACTTTTTAGAAAAAAATGAAAAGGAAAAAAAGACAAACTTGTTGTTAGCTTATATTATGGCAGCTCACTGCAAGGCTCTAGACACATAGTAACAGGGAGTACAAATGAAATGCTGGCATTCCTTTTAAGCAGAGGGTATATCCTCTATAACGAGCAGATAAAACTTTTAAAATATGTCCGACATGTTTCTGACAGAAAGGACATAATATCAGAACTGCAGTCCTGAAACCCTTTGGCCAGCAGGAAATGTAGACACAAGATGTAACAGGCTTTCCACTGCTGCATGGTCATACACTTTCTTTCAGCAATATCTGTTCTCTTAATTCACTCAGCCAAAACTGACATACTGCAGCAGGAGAGGCAACACTCAGTTTTTACTTTTGCTTTGTCACTTAACAATATTATTTTGTTAGACATTAACTTTACACTGTGATGGGTTCAGCCTAAATAGTCTGTCTGCAGGTATTACAAATACTTGTTTTACCCACTGCTCTCATTTTTAATCAAACTTGGATGGAAAAACTCATTGTTCTTAAGTGTAATTACTCAGGTTTAGGCTTTTCCAGGGAAATTTTCACACATAAAAGCAGACCAGATGGGGAAGAAAGGAATAAACCGTTTCCAAAGGTAGCGTCTATTAAGAGTGCTGCTGAAAAAAAGATCAACTGTTTGAATGTATTAGCATTGTCATTACTTAAAACCCATGGCTATTTATAAGTGTTGAATTGGTCACTGGAGAGACCTGAGATTGCTCTAAGCAACCGACAGCTGCGTGCAAGCGGTGCCCTTTGCAATGGGCTCTGATGGCAGCAATGCCGAGCTGTGAAAGACCCTTTCGGGGGCCAAGCAGGAAGCAGGTCTACATCAAAGTTAAAATTGTCTTGTTTGTAAGAAAAGTACTTATTAATGAGGAGGGAAAAATTTGGCTGGGGTTGTTTTGGTTTGGTTTGGTTTGGTTTGGTTTTTGACATATCTGGAAGTTTAATAATAGGGTTTTGGTGAAATGAATTCATCAGTATTTACCTTAAGGAAGTGCATGCTATTTATTGCCTCAGACTCTACAAAGGAAATTATTTCAGTAGAGAGCTGGGCTTTGTGTGTCATATGCCTGAAAGGAAGCATCAGCCACAGTGCTCACAACAGTCTTTTCAAAGCCAGCAAGAGGAATGGTCACAGCAGCAGGATTCCCCACGGCTCTGTTTCATCATGAATTTGTCTTTGGTTTGTTCTTATCCTCCCTTTGGAAGAACAAGTCTCTGGAGGGACTGGCTGAATTTTAACTCTATCACAGAGTGTTATGACTCCAAATAACACCATTGACTCCAGCAATATTCTACAACACTGTAAGTAATGACACAGGAAAAAGCAAGCTATTTAAACAAGTGTCAAAGGGAAGAAAGGTTTACCCAGCTGCACTCTGGCACATCAGTGCCCATCCCTACCCTGCACAGCGGGATTGTCAGCAAAAGAATAGCATGGTTGCTTGCACACTGCAGAAGGCAAATCATCTTTTCTCTTTCAATCACAGGCCTTTGCCATACACTCAGCCAACTTTCTTTCATTTCATTTATTTTTCCTATCTGCTCTGGACCATTGTCACCCTCTACTTTAATTTTTCCTGGTCTTCTACATTTTGAGAGGAGAGGAACCACAGCAGAATACAGTATTCAAACTGCAGATACCTCATGGACTAATACAGCATAAAACTTATATTCTCTGTGCTGTATTCCTACCATAGTAGTTCCTAACATATCATTTATTTTTTAACTCTATGGGAGCGCTGAACTGTGTTTTCATGGGACTAGTTGTTACAATGATTATCTCAGTGCCCATGGTTGTGTATGTAAAGTTGTGTGTGTCTGCTTTCCCACATGCATCCCTCTTCTTTTGTCTACATTGAATTTCCTTACCTGGTCCTTCAAACATGACTCTTAGGAGGTCCTCCCACAGTTATTCACAACTGGTCCTTACTATTCTGACTGGTTTCATATCATCTGCAAATTTTGTCACCTCTTCCCAACAGCTAAGTAAAGGCTGAATGCTGTATCCAGCATGCAGACTGAGCCTACCACAGTTCACCTCTTTTTCAAAAGATCTTTGTGCAAAATTTGAACAGTAGGATAAAAGCTGTAGTTCTGAGCTAACCACCTGAGCTGCTTTACATATTCCTACCTGTATCTCTGAAGCAGAAGATTCTGGAGGAGAAGATAAATCCATTCTACTGGCATTAATCAAGGAAATGTAGGTATGCTGCAAAACATCTAACTTGTCCTCCATGCCAATTTTCACAAGTACATCTTCTGTGGTCAGTTGACGCTGGCTGGACACCAGGTGCCCACCAAGCCGCTCTATCACTCCCCTCCTCAATGGGATAGGGGGAGAAAAAAATGTGATGAAAGCCTTGTGGGTCACGATAAGGAGAGGGAGATCACTCAGTGATTACTGTCATAGGCAAAACAGACTCGACTCAGGGAAATTAGTTTAATTTATTACCAATCAAATCAGAGCAGGGTAATGAGAAATAAAACCAAATCTTAAAACACCTTCCCTCCAGCCCTCCTTTCTTCCTGGGCTCAACTTTACTCCTGATTTCTCTACCTCCTCCCTTCCAGCGGCTCAGGGGGACAGGGAATGGGGGTTGCGGTCAGTTCATCACACGTCGTCTCTGCCACTCCCTCCTCCTCACACTCTTCCCCTGCTCCAGCGTGGTGTCCCTCCCACGGCATGAAATTTCCAACGTGAGTCCTTCCCACAGGCTGCAGTTCTTCATGAACTGCTCCAGCGTGGGTCCCTTCTGTGGGGTGCAGTCCTTCAGGAATGGACTGCTCCAGCATGGGTACCCCACAGGGTCACAAGTCCTGCCAGCAAACCTGCTCCAGTGTGGGCTCTTCTCTCCACAAGTCACAGGTCCTGCCAGGAGCCTCCTTCAGAGTGGGCTTCCCTCTGGGTCACAGCCTCCTTCAGGTTCATCCATCTGCGCTGGCGTGGGGTCCTCCATGGGCTGCAGGTGGATATCTGATCCACCATGGACCTCCATGGGCTGCAGGGGGACAGCCTGCCTCACCATGGTCTTCACCACACGCTGCATGGGAATCTCTGCTCCAGCAACTGGAGCACCTCCTCCCCCTCCTTCTTCACTGACCTTGGTGTCTGCAGGGCTGTTCTTCTCACATATTCTCATTCCTCTCTACTGCCTGCTGTCACAGGGCACTACCACCATCGCTGATGGGCTCGGCCTTGGCTGGTGGTGGGTCCATCTTGGAGCCGGCTGGCATTGGCTCTATCAGACGTAGGGGAAGTTCTAGCAGCTTCTCACAGAAAACACCCTGGTAGCCCCCCCGCTACCAAAACCTTGCCACACAAACTCAATACAGTTGCCTGAGTATCTCAGGGAGTCATGCTGAGACAATGACTTCAAGGTGACACTGGTGTCCAGATTCAGCTGGATGATGCTGAGCATGAGGGAACTGAGCTTTCTGCTCCACTGTTCCTGAAGATGTCCAGCTCTGTACTCTGTCTGAAAATCTCTTATCGCTGAAGCTAAAGAAAGCTTTGTGTTGATGAGTGGGATGCAGAATATTCCTTATACGCTACAAAATACATGCAAATGATGATGTACATTTCTGGATGCTTTCAGTCTATTATCTGTACTTTCTTTATAGGACTCAAATACTGTTCTGCTGAGAAGCAGTGGCCCTTTATTGAAAATTAATGAGGCCATGGAAATGGATTTTAAAGTGTGCATCATTTGCTGTATGTAGCTAATGAGCAAGGGAAGAAATTCACATTTTTCCCCTCTTAAATGCTCCTGTCTTTCAGTTGAAACCATTTTCTGCTAATTAATCCTAATTCATGCTGTCTCATATATTCTTAAAATAATTTTTTTTTTGTCATTTAGAAGTGCCTGCAAGTCAGACATAGTTGTGCACAGGCATGCAGATGTACGTATATACTTGAGAGGCTGGCTTTCAAGTCACCTTATCTGTGATAGACAGATTCAGTAAGGTGAGGCATGATATCAATGGGAGTTTTACCAACTGTAAAGCGGTTGGCTACTGCTTCACTGTAAGGGAGCAATTTCCTTTCAACTTTGTAAATTAATAGAAAAAACAAACCTGCTGCTGATGTAAAGAAATTCTCATGAAATCTTAAGAAGGTAACAGCAAAAGGAATGCTCCTAGATAGATCTATTATAGTTCACATTGCAACAGCCTTTGGAATAACACAGAGCACTCCGTGAAGTCTGGTCATGAATGTAAAGCCACATGTGTTGGAGAAATACTTTACTGATGAGTGTGTAATATTGTTATATAGAAAATTGTATGGACTGGAGTGATTAGTCCTACACTTTTCTGAAGTTATTGTCATGCTTAATATCTTTTGGATATATTCTTATAGCTTCTGAGAGCCTTACTTGCTTAGTACTTTGCAAGGGTGTCATAGATCCACTAGTATGGATTCATTTGCTCTGTCACAGCTTGGACAATGTGCAACAAAAACCCTATCAGTATCATCATTATGAAGCATTTCCCTCTCGCTGTTTGCTAGCTACCTCAGAGCCAAGAACAGCCAAAGAAATTGTTTGCTTTTAAAAGGATGTGTTGAACCAAGGTTTCTTTCTTTCCATCCCTGCACACCGTGTTCCTCTGAAGTGCAAAGAAAGGCAAGGTCTCAGCACCTAAGCGCTGAGTTTTAGTGAGTCATGCCCTCATAGCTCTCTACCATTTGGAGAATATGCACAAGAACAAGAACATACCCTGAGGTTTGTAAGTTTTCAAATGAGAGAAATATCTATTCTCTTAGGGTTGCCTAAAGTTAAGGATAGAAAGGACAGTGTGTGGGCTTGAGAGTTTTTTGGTTTTCCTGAACTAGTTGGTCCTGACCACTTTCCCAACAGTAATGTTTATCTTGATATTATGCAAAGTGAAAAGCTCACATCTGCTCAGAAGATTTGGGGTTTTTAGAAAAAAAAAAAAAAATAGCAACTCCCTCTCTACCCCCACAAAGGCCAAAATGTTCAGTGACAGAGATTGTCTGGAACCCTGGGAAAGGGATCATCTCCAGAGCCAGAACAGGACTGAAAAGCTCCATCTAAGTGCTGTGTGCTCAAGAAGAAAGGCAGGAATAAAAAATGGTTTTAAGCCTCTGTGGCTGGAATTCGATGCAGATTTTTTTCTTCCAGAAATACAGTCTTGAGTGCTTTAATAATTGGACTACTCTGTCACTTTTACTGGCAATAACTCCAGGACAAATGTACACGCTGCCAACAGAGGTAGACATAACCTCCTTTCTTTCCTTCCAGCTATTTGTGCTTTCATTGCCATTGCTGGGGAAACTTACCCAGGGAACTGATCTGGGCAAAGAACTCTATTTTCTGTCTAGGACACTTTTCAGGTGGGGAATCTTCCTCATGTCGTTTTTGTGTCGCCTGCCACACAAAGTGTAAAGCTGCCTAAGGAAAGGCATGGAAATGTGATGAAGGAAGATGGCGTTATTTTTTTCTCTACGAACAGATAAAATAGCCCTTGGGACTTCATTCAAGCCCTAGACTATCTCTAGCACAACAAGCTGATTCTTACTCAAATCACAACTGCCTCTGTAAAGAGATTATGGACCATTTCTTGAAAAAATGATATGATTTTTTTCCTTCACCAAATAATAACTGTAAAGTGAGAGATCATCATAGAACCTAAGTTTGCTTAGTCTCTGTCCTTTAGATATTTCCTTTAGGTGAGAATGTTCCTGAAGACACTTAATTATCACCTCAGAAAAAAGATCCAACCTTAAAAGTAAATTCAGGAGAACTGCAGACAGGATAGGAAAATCCATAGAATATATTCAGTGCATTTAAATGTTCATGAAAGTTGCCAAGTTGCAGCCTGTGAGAGTGAATCATGGGTTCTTTGATGCAT
Organism: Balaeniceps rex; assembly: GCA_013401315.1. Taxonomy (NCBI): domain Eukaryota; kingdom Metazoa; phylum Chordata; class Aves; order Pelecaniformes; family Balaenicipitidae; genus Balaeniceps; species Balaeniceps rex. The sequence goes on along the minus strand of VYZW01019026.1, from coordinate 28,452 downwards.
TCTGGACTTCAGTAAGCCATGGCAGAGATTTCATGAGACAAGGGACCAATTTCTCCAACTGTCTAAAACAGAAGAGAAAAATAAAGCAGATGTTTCCTTAGTGGAATTAAGACCAGGAGATACACAAGAGGAGATCTAAATAATTTCTATCTCATTTTTTATGACACATTTGTGAATTATTTGCATCTTGCACTTGTAATTAGAGAGCAGAACAGATGGTAGAGGTTTAGTTTAAAAAAATAAAGAAAATATTTCTTTTCAAAAACAGTGATGCCAAGGATTTATTTACTACATCTGAAAGGTGTTTTTCCCTTCTCTCTGTAACTGAATTGTTGCTCCACTGACATTAAATGGGAATGAAGTGAGACCTAAGGGCATGCCTACGCTTGAAACTGTGCATTTTGTGTATCCATTCTTAATGATCCACAGCACACTGCACATACCCACCATTTTGTTATTTTCTGATGAAAACGTGTTCACAATGACAAATGCATTTGTGATGGAAACTATAGCCACTGCACAACAATGCCATGTTTTGAAAGGAGCAGACAGTGTCCTGGTCAGAAATCCCATGGTTCATTGATTTAAAATTGTGCTGTAGTCACTCTGGGGTTTCTCACATTGCATATTGCAAGGTGAAGGAAATCCAGGTGATTGTGAGAAAAAGGCTGACCATTGGAAATTATGTTGTTTGACCTGTACAAGCTCTTTGCTTTTGTTAGCAAGTACCATGTTGAAAATGTCAAGGCACAGAAAAAACCCCACATTGGTAATTGCTAGAAGGTTGCAGAGATGCAAATTATTACAGACCAGACTACAATCATTTTAGTGTCATATTTATGTCGATAAGTGTATCTGAGAATGGAAGAGAAGGACTTAACAAACTAAAACTGTTGAAGTAATTAGGTCATTCCACAAACACCAAGAGCAGACTTGCAATCAAGAATACGTCCTTGTCTGACAGCTGTGCTGTAGTGAAACAAATGCCATTAAATGCAATAATTGAGTAAAATACAACAGCTTGCGATATCCATGAAATTGTATTAATTCTATCTTGGCCACAGACTCTGAATGAGTATGTAACCAAGTTTCCAGAGTTGTAAGGTTGGTCCTAGTGCCATTGACTGGCACTGTGGCAATATAATGTGAAGTCACAAAAATAAGATATGAATTTGCAAACATGTATGAAACAACTAGATTGACTTTTTGTATTACATATTAATGTGTACACTCAGAAATATCCATAATATTAGGAAACTTTTCTGGTATTCTTGATTTTGTGTTTATTTAAGAAATTAAATACACTTAGAGGTAACCTGCAAAAGAGAGCAGAATTGCTTGTCAAGATCCAAGCGGTCTGGCCACAAAGAAGATTAAAGCATTAAGGAGAAAGCAATACCATTTTTAAAGCATATCCTTAGTTTTGGTGGCATTGGCTTCTTTGTTTGGGTTTTTTTTCCCCAAATCTTTCACCTCTTACTGTGACAACATCTAAGAAAAGTGCCTAAGTTCATAATATTGAGCAGGTTTTTAATGACATTTAAAAGAGTTGAGGCATGATTTCATCTCCCTCTTCTGTTCGCTTTATCGCACAAGTATATTTTACAGATGAATGGCTCCGGAATATAGCTCTAGGTCATATTAAATAAGTAGGTAGAGGGGCATAGCTTATCATAATTTATCATAAAGTTTTGCCTCTAAAGGAAGATATACAGTTGTTGAACAAAACACGTTTGGCTGTGAAATGGGCTGTAAAGTCTCTGAACTACTGTTTGCCAGATATGAAATTAAAATGGATTATTTGCTTCTTTCACTGCAGTAGCCAAGAACTATGCACTGTGCAAATCCAGAGTCTGCAAAAATAAATTTCTGACACATGTCCAAGACATGTTTCAATTTTGGATGTGAAATTTGCGTGTTGTAAAGTGTGAGAGGTAGCTATCTCTACTATAAAGAAATAAATCAGTTCTCCTACTTTTCATATTTGGAAGGAAAGAAAAATAATAAATCGTACCTTGCAAACTTTGGAATTTTATGTAAGTGAAGTAGCACCTCTCCCCAGCCTCAGTATAAATACACAAATATACACGCTTGTGTTTGAGGCCATGTCTATAACGGGCTGCTTGTACTGCTGTGGAGATTGCGTATATACAAAATGTTCTCCGACCATACACAGACATTTAGTTCTGAGTCTCAGTGGAGCAGGTAACTGGCTTAATGTCCCCGCCATCAATATCTACCAACACCTGGGAGGCACCTTCCCATCATTATGCTGACACAAGGGGCTGTGCAAACTATTCCTAATGTGCTTTGGCAAAATCAGCCCAGCTAGAGTAAATCTCCGTTGCTGTTGCTTTGGAGCCAGTCTAGCTAACCTTGCCTGTATGAAGAGTTCATATAATCCCCTCCAGCTGGCAAAGTGGTGGGGACAGCAAACTACACCAGAATGGCAATAACAAGCAGTTTGGGGACAGATATATATACAGCCACACCATCTGCTTGCTGTGTAAACCTCTCTATTACCTGTACTGGCAGCAATTTGGTATAATAAGAACACACTTCACAAGCAAAGTATGCTCTTACGACAAAAGCACTCCTGTACATCTACACTAAAGCACCTGTGCTGGCATGGCCAGTTGAGTCATGTGTTAGCTATTCACAAGATTTATGAAGAGATGTAATTAACTTTATCAGTATAGTGATTGTCTTTACGTTTTCCCCAATGTGGTTGGCATATGGCTTGATATTGACTCCCCAGTGGTGGCACAATCCTTACGGTAAATATGGTCAGACTGGCACAGAGTATACAGACTTTCACACTATGGGACAAAGTCCTCCTTTGTAATTGCTTGAAAACTGATCCAGTCCTAGACCTATGCACATACAGCACTTCAGGAAATATATGAAATCATAAAGACCACCCTTTGAAATTCAACAAAACATTTCACTTGGAGATGTCTCTAGTCTGCCCTTTTTGGAGATTTGTATAACTTTTGTGATGCAATTTGCACTTCACATATGCTGTGTGACAGGACTTTGCACGGTGTGGAGTCCTTGTGTTCAACATATATTTCATGTACTCATATTAACTGGATATTTGATCTCATTTTGTATTTTAAGAATAACTTACATGTGTATATGCAAAGAAATTGCACTGCTGTTGAGGTAGCATAATTTAGTTTGGTAATTGTTGTGGATGTTAGATAGGTGCATATTACTGTTTGAATTACATTCCTTTCTAATCTTTCTAGTGAACTTTCTCATGCATCAAAAAGGGGCATCTTACCAACTTTCTAGCCATCAAGCAGTAACCACTGGATTCTGTTTCCTTCACTAAGATTCTGTGAGATTCTCTGAAGCTTCAAAAAAGGCCCTATCCCACATTGCCAGCTGCTTAGCATTTTAGCTAATATTCATCTGAATTTAGTGTAGACCTAGAACAGTATGGAACAATGTGTATCATTTTTGATTTACCCAATAATAGCCCTCAGTTTTCTCATCCTTCAAATCAAGGTGGGGCACAATACACACACAGGCAAGAACTCTCAATGGCATATTAAATCTTGTAGAAAATCTTATTTCTAGGGAAGTAATGTACCTTTCCTTGTCAGTATTGAGCTATCGCTGTTCTGTATGATGCCAATAGCAGCAGACCTGATGCTGGTCTGAGACGTTAGGTAGCAGTAAAGACCACTCTCTTGGTTTAGTTGTTCTTGCTAGCTAGATCTGGGTGTTTCTAACCTGCCGTGCATCCTGCCCCGCTGCTTTGTGTATGGCCACAGTTGGTCCTGTGGCCACTGCCAAGTAATTTACCTGGAACAGAAAGTGAGCAATGAGATTCATGCCACTGAATAGCGCTGGGACTTCCCTCCGTGCCCAGGCCTGCCCCATCTCTAACAGACGGAGCTGTTGCTTTCTCCTGCCTTGAGAACAGCTGCCTCCACTCCCCGAGATAACTCATACAGGTTTCTTGGTGCTCAGCTGGAGGCAGGGTTCAGGCCATGAAGGCTGGCCACTCCCCTCCACCATCCACTGCATCCTTTGCAACTAAGAACTGAAACAGCAGAAGAACGAAAGCGTGGAGACATCTTCCTTTGCAAACATCCCTGCTCTTTGAGCCGCGTTGTCTGGTTCTGCCCGGCGCAGCTTTGCAGGCATACAGCCCTGAAGATGATATCATAGTCAGACGGAGGCGAGCTGTTTGTCCCTCATCTGAGCTATGTTTTACCATCAAAGGTAAACTGCCTCCGCAGTTTCTTGTGATAGGCTTTGGTTTGGAATGAGGGGGGAAGTTGGTTATTTCATTCTATGAGCAAATATTAATTTGTAGCAGAGTCTTAATTGAAGGTAATATGTAATTTTCTCCAATTGACAACATAAAATGAGACTGTTTCTCTCCCCTGAACTTGTTTTCAAGCATTCTACATAGCAACAGAAGAAAGGCAAAAAACACTCATTAGGAAAAAGACCAATTTTGTGGTGAAAACTTGTTCTTTTCTATTATTATTATTGGGATGTCATTGCAGAGAGAATAACCTTAATTTTATTATTCATATATGTGTACATTGTCTGCATTACAAATCAGATAAGGTTTTTCAAAAACAAAAATCAGAATCTACATAAACCACGGTTATTGCCATATACAACACTCAGCAGTAGTGATTTACTCTTGCACTCCCAGGCCTGCGTTATGACCTTTGCAAAATACCTGCTGACAAGTCTGTGCTTGCCTATTTCATCATCAGCAGCTTATACACACTTTCTAGACAATTTCTCCTACATAGATTTGCTAGCCTTTTTTAAGTTAAAATGCGATACAAAAAAAAGCACTTTGGAATCAATCCTTCATATTTTAATATAAATTTAAAATTAATTTCTAAATTCATATGCAAACCTGAGACAACTCTTCACTGCTTTGCAGTGAAGTGAAAAAAAACCCACTTTATGCTTTACTAGCTTTACTGTTTTAAATATGTGGGTGCACTGAAAACAATTTAGCTGATCTCATATGTTTCCATAAATAAATGACACGTCACCCTCTAGACTCTTTTTACAAATATTTCTGATTTTTAATAATGGGTTAGAATTTCTGCTTTGTATATTGCTCTGTTTAGAGGGATTTTGCCATAAGCCATGTTAGTAACTGTAAACATAGCAAAATATTGTTCAGAGAGACACAATTAGCTAGTTTCTGTTTGACTCTAAAGTTTTGACTGATGACAAGTGACCGTGATACTAAATGTACATAAAATATATTAATTGCTGAAGGAAGACAAAGCTAAAGTGATCCATCTAGAATTAATCAGAGCTAAAACAACCATGGAGACCTTCTTTGAACTTGCAGTTGGCATACCAGAATGGAAATTGGTTCAGAAGTGGCTGACCATTGACCATCAGAGTCTATGATCTCTGACTCATCGTCATAGTAGTAAATGCTCATTTTCTCAAGTTCAGTTTGGAGGATGCATTTGAAATAACATGTAATACCAGGAATCTCTTAACACTATCCATTTATACAGCAGACCAACTGGGAAAAAAAAATATGTTCTTAGACAGAATGTGGCAACATGACTTTTTTCCCTTTATTGAAGAATTTATGCGCATGAACATTTGTGAAAAAACAACAATCAAATGGACTTTTTTCCTGATATAAGTGAATATAATGCTAAATTGTCTCTGCAAGCAGAGATACTGTAATACTGTAAAAAGTATAATATATTTGAATTTCTACAGCTGCAGACCTGTCCTCAGATGAAATTATCTAATCTACATCTGTTTATACCTGCTGAGGATACTGGACATTTGGTCCATCTACTTAACATTGTGTGCAGGCACTCATCACTTTCTTATTCAAATGTCTACTATTTTGTTCTTGTGCCACCAGATACCATCATGTGTATGTGTCATTACTCACAGAAGGTAAGGAGGCAGTTTAAACTCTGTGATCAGACTTTTTTTAGCTGCTTAATAGTGACTCTGAACAGCCATGCAAGTTTGGGCAGGAACTTTCTGTCTGGTGGTCATACTATTACAAAAAGTCTGAGACTATAATTACTAGATTTTTAAAGGGGGAATGGGAAAAAATCCTTTCACTGACTATGTAATAGTTTTTCTGCCTGATTTGAACTGGATCTGGCTATTCTCTGGTAAAGACAAAAATAGCTCCATATCAGACTATCAATTCCTTAAGCAAACAAGTGATTGCCTTTATATTCATTGCCCTGTGTTACAGATCCATAGACTCACAATCAGAAGCTGTCTTTTTAGCTTCATTCTGCAAAATGATGGCTCTTGAGTCATATACAAATTAACACATAGAACCACAAAATACTTCAGGTTGAAAGGGACCTTGGGAGGTCATCTACTTCCAATTGACCATCCAACTAGGTGATCTCCAAGGGTCCCATCCAATTTTCTGCTTTAAGTAAGGTCGCTCTGGTCTTTGTGAGTCACATTTGGAGCACCTCCAGGGATGGAGAACCTGTAACCTCTTTCATTCTTTTTGGCTGGGATAGAATTAATTTTCTTCATGGTAGCTTGTATGGGGCTATGTTTTGGATTTGAGATGAAAACAGTATTGATATAAAGAGATATTTTAGTTATTGCTGAGCAGTGCTTCCACAGAGTCAAGGCCTTTTCTGCTTCTCACATTGCCCCACCAGCAAGTAGGTTAGGCATGCACAAGAAGCTGAGAAGGGGACACAACTGGGACAGCTGACCCCAACTGATCAAAGGGATATCCCACACTGTATCCCGAACCTGCGTTGGGGCAACCGCCAGTACTGTGTCAATACAGGCTGGGGGATGAACATATTGAGAGCAGCCCTGCTGAGAAGGACTTCAGGGTGCTGATGGTTGAAAAGTTAGACATGAGCCAACAAAGTGCATTCACAGCCCAGAAAGCAAATCATATCCTGGGCTGCATCAAAAGAAGTGTGGCCAGCAGGTCGAGGGAGGTGATTCTGCACCTCTACTATGCTCTGGTGAGAC
>VYZW01019026.1:600-21253 GCA_013401315.1 Balaeniceps rex | reverse complement strand
TGTTCAGCCTGGAGAAGAGAAGGCTGCGGGGAGACCTTATTGTGGCCTTTCAGTCCTTAAAGGGGGCTTATAAGAAAGGTGGGGAAAGACTTTTTAGTAGGGCCTGTTGCGATAGGACAAGGAGTAATGGTATTAAACTGAAAAAGAGTAGGTTTAGATTAGATATAAGGAAGAAATTTTTACAATGAGGGTGGTGAAGCACTGGAACAGGTTGCCCAGAGAGGTAGTGGAGGCCCCATCCCTGGAAACATTCAAGGTCAGGTTGGACGGGGCTCTGAGCAACCTGGTCTAGTTGAAGATGTCCCTGCTTATTACAGGGGGGTTGGACTAGATGACCTTTAAAGGTGCCTTCCAACCCCAGTTATGCTATGATTCTATGTTTCTATGACGCGATGTCACACCCAGCAATAAAAGCTGGGGGAAGGAAGAGGAAGGGGGACGTTTAGAGTTATGGCATTTGTCTTCCCAAGTAACTGTTACGCGTGATGGAGCTCTGCTTTCCTGGAGGTGGCTGAACGCCTGCTTGGTGATGGGAAGTAGTGAGTGAATTTCTTATTTTGCTTTTCTTACACACACAGCTTTTGCTTTACCTATTAAGCTGTTTTTATCAACCCACACGTTTTCTCACTTTTATCCTTTCCATTCTGTCCCAAATCCCACAGGAGTGGGGTGAGCAAGTGTCTGTGCAGGGCTTAGTTGACTACCAGGGTTAAACCACAACACCCTTGTGGATGCAGTGCTTGAACACAGTCTGGCTTTCTTTTTTTTTTCTTCCCCTTATACGCAGTCAGGATTTCCTTTGCTGTAATTTGTGATAATTGCTTCATGCCTTTTACCATCTACTTCTGTCTTCTCAATAAAGTGCCCCTGCTTTGACCATTTAGGTTGACTGCAGTTAGATTTCCCCTTCCCTCTTCTTCTCAAGGGTGAAACAATTTGGCTCCTCCATGCTTCCCAATACACACCTTGGCTGTCAAATGCTCCCCACTCCCTGGTGGCCATCGGCTGGACATTTACAACATGCATGCCTCTGTCCGTTTGTTCAGAGAGGAAGTACTTCACCAAAATGGCAAATAACTTAGGGGATCTGAGGGTGCTATAAACTTAAACTTCTTAAACTAAAGGCCAAAGTGATCAATAATTAACTTTAGCTGAGAGGAATCCAAACTTTGTCTGTACCCTTGACTCCACTCTCTAGTTTTTGGGCTGTTGTGCAGCTAAGTATTTTAAAGGTTGTGAAATGCATAAATAGTATGTTAATAAAGTATAAACATCTGTAACTATCAGAAGACACTTAAAACCAGCAAGCTGTGAGTGGTGTCCAGCATGATTTGGTACTGAGTTCCTGAGGCTTGTTTTTGCTGTTCTTTTTTTAACACGGAGGTACAGATTTATGATTTCAGCATTTAGTACACTATTATAGAACCATCAGGAACTAAGTTTTTTCCCTAATTCAATACTTTTAATTGTGTCCAGTGTTTCTACTTTGCAGTTTTTTCTCTCTCTTTGAGAAGAAAGAGAAATTTTCCCTTTAACTCCACTACAACTTCTGCTGGTTAAAAAATTTTACTTTAAAAAATGTCTATAAAAACAGTGTAAGAAATAACTGGACATACTGATACAAAAGTCAAGAATGGAAAATAAACCGACAGTCATTCATAGTTCAGCTCTTAAATCCATTTAATTTAATCCTCCTGTTAATGAGGTATGACCAGAAATTACACAATTCAACTCAATGAAGTTATGGGTCTGTAAGTATAAAGAGAATCAGGATTAGTGGGTGGAGTTAGAAAGGAGAATAAAGTGACATTTTGATAGAGAAATTCCACAGTTTAAACAAATAAAGAAACAAGTATTTTCCAGTATTCTAGTGCTGCAACCCGTTGGGTGGGCAAACAGCTCGTATGTTTGGGTTTGCTTTGTTGATACATTTTCAGGGAGAGTTGAGTTTGGTTAAGGAACATCCATTCTTAGGCAGCCCTGAAGAGAGGCACAAGCAAAATCTGCACGTTGGGTGATGTCCTCAGTGTTCCTTCTTGTGCGTGGTAGGAGGGATGCAAGGAATGACCACGCAGGTGCTCCCACACCCTGCACTGTTCAGGTTCAGAGCACAGCCGTGGAGATATGGGCTGCTCCTGAGACTGTACCTAGTTGCAGCTCAGTCCAATTACCTGAGACTGCTGTTTATTTTCATACCAGTTTAGTCACAGTCTGCTCCTGTGTAATACTGTATACAATAATGTAAATTGCTTGTAAAAGCTGCATGTTATGTTACCTGATTTACTGAAAGACTTCTGTGTAGAGCAACGATATGAACTCTGACATTTGGAAGTTGAGGAATTCAGAAACTGTAGGTGTTTTGCTTTTTTGAGATTAAATTCTTTTGGATCTTCTGCATATTTGACTGTTAACTATTTTCTACAGTTTTGCTTGGCTCAGTTTAAAAACACTTAGGAGATTGTAAACAAAGATATTCATGGTGAATGTGATATGGTGTGCAATATGTGTTACTCTAAAGCATTCTATTGTTTCAGCAAAGTATTTCTGTATTTAGAAAGACCTAGTATTTAAAATCTGGACTCACTAGTGAGTATTTTCTGTAAACAGTAAGAAAAAAATCGTATTTTATTGCTTGAGCTTATGCAGAAATTCCTCCTTAGGCAGGTGTCTAATTTTTTCTTCCTTGTCTGGCAACAGTTCATGAATGTACTGTTATCTGTGATTGGAAAGATGTAAGGGATGAAAGGAAGCAGTATGTTACAATGAAAAGAGAAAGAACATCCTAAAGACCAAGCTATACAGGCGTTGCTCACTGTAAGATGAAAATATGAATTCAAAGCACAGCTTAAAAGTTAGTGATATGAAGAAATGAGGGGAAGAATGAACTGCAAGACAAAGTGAAAATTGATTGTGCAGCAATACATTGAGCAACAGAGTTTGCCTGAAGAGTTTAAATTAGCCATCATTGCAGAAAATGAGAGACACATGACCAAGGGTTTACCAGTTTGAATTTTAGCTGTATCAAAAATGGTTGCAGCTCTGCAAAAACAGGGAATTAAGTTTCTGCAGTCCCAAAGAACCTCTTGCTCCTATGAAAATTAATGATTGAATGAAAAAGGAGGAAAAAAGTATATATTAATCCCACCCCTGAAAATACAGATATGGACACATATTTTAAATTTACTAGGGACACATCAATGAAACAGACACAAGACATAGTAGAGAGCAACTCAAAGCCTAATTTAGCAAATTAACAGCAAGAAAAACTATCTGATCAAATTCAGCCATAGTGCACCCTGTTGACTTAACCATACGATGATACGTTGATAAATTTAATCCATTGTGTGAGCAGATTAAATCCCTGTAGTTTTTCAAATTACCATTGGTCATAGTATCTCCAATGACTCTCAGTGACAGCTTTTGCTGGCTTCATAACTCTTACGCAGCAAATGACAGAGAATTATTCTTCACAAAGTATAATTTCTATTATACAGTGTCCACTCAGCTCTAATTCAGTTACACTTCTTTGTGTTTTTATTTCACCAGGCAGAGCAGTACAACTCACATAAAATTAAACTCCTTTTTTCCTCTCTCAGTCACTCTGAATGAATAAAGAGCTAGTGTTTAGAGATCCCTGAAGATATCTTCAGTTATGTAAAGAGGCAAAAGAACACGTAAGCATAAATAAAAATACACTAGGACTTGATGCATTGGGTTGCCAATGTCATGTATACAAAGGTGTCAATTTAGGTTTCTGGGAAAAAATTTATTCAAGTAAATTGAACACAAACACTAATCCTTTTATTTGTGTATTATGCTTTCAATATTCACATAGTACATTTTTCTCTTTGACCATCTGTTCTGTCTCCCCACATCCTCCCCTTCTTCTCCAATGTCCTCAGTAATGTTATGGTGCACTCATCAGACCATTCCAAGTCCCCCTTTACTACCTATAATTAGTGCTGTACTAGAATAGTCTTCTTGTGCAAAACACTTTGTAATATATTTATTTCACTCTATACTGGCTCCATCTATCTGTTTACACATACATGACATGTAGGTATTTTCCCATGCCTCATTGGGACAAAGATTACAGCTTTTACCATTTTCCACAGCTGAGAAGAGATCCTCCTCAGTGTTATACTCACCTCCCATAATCTTGATTGCAGCAGCTTTTGGCTGTGTTGTCTTAACAGCTCCAGTCTGCAGCAGCCAGATGGAGATCAAAGGTGGAGCGGTTTTTGCATTTCACATTCCCGCTAGAGCAGATCTATTTCATATAGGCGTTGTCAGAGCATATGTTCTACGTCTCAAGTGCCAGCCCTCACCACTGTACTACCTGGGACGGAAGGTCTTTTCTACTCTTATTTTGACTGTGATTCCTATCCTGGACTCCCCAAAAATCCACAAAGGTGTAATTAAAACTGATACATTTTTGTGTCAGTTTTCCCACTGCTGTTTTTCACTATGTCTCCTCACCCACTCTACATTTTCTAAGGTTACGTCTAAGTGTTTCCTCTGACTACTTAAACGTAAAAGGAGGTTGTTCTTTTCTCTTGCTACTTTCTGCTTTTAATTTAATTTAAATATGTTACTAAAAGATTTTGAGAACATTTAGAACACAGGATGTAAAGATCCTGCATACAGATCATTGTATAACTCAACAGTTAAAATCAGAGCAGACTACAAAGAACAGTGTATTTAACATAAAAAATGAAAACATTGAAAATCAAAACTAATTTTTTTAAATTAAATTCCAATATTTGGAAAAACAGAAATGCACAGTTTAAAACCTTGGAATACACTATGTCTACTAAGACCTGAAAATAATTCAACATACTAACATTATTAAATTGTTATCAAATTACTTATTCGTCAACTCACACCATGCTGCAAACATTTTCAAAACCTAAGCATTGAGTATAAACAGTAACTGTAGCAATTACAGATTTATTTTCTGCCTATGTACAATAGGCCTACAAAAAAAGACTCTTGGCAAATAATTTTGAATTTTATAAACAACAGACTGTCTGTAACCGCGCCTTATTGCTTAATAAACTCATATTGCACAGCCAAACCAGTTTTACAGGTATAATCTAATGTCAAATTTGTTTAACTTACGTATAATTCTTACTTTCTATCTCATGAAATTCATCATTTGTGGAAGCAAAATCATACGATCAGTGATAGACAAGTACATGTAAAATGAGGATTTAGTCTATATTTGATATTTCACTCAGAATCTGCATAATGTGTTTGCTTTACAAAGGTGCTTTCCACATTTAAAATTTAGAATATGTGTATGAAGAAGGAATGAAGTCAGGGAAAGAAGTGAATCCTTCACTCAAGCTTAAACTCTAAAATGTATGTATGCAGCTAAGCAAATATGGTGTCTTTTGTTTTGTATCTTGCATGGACACCTTTCTGGGAACAGTGAGGGGAACAGTTGGTTCTAGCAGCAGATCTAGACTTTTCTCCCTTACTTTCTTCATTACTTTTCTCCCTGTGCTTTTTTACATTTTTTTCCTGATTTTTTTTTAAGAATTCATCTTAATTTTTAAAATTTTCAGTCAAATAAGTGCTTTCCATTTTACACATGGAGACAAAGATTCAATAATTATTAAAGACACAAATAAACCAAGCTGAGACATATCTTTAGGGACATATTTCCCATTCATTCAGCATCTAGTGGATGAAGTTTTCTTCCTTAAAAAAATTGGGATTTTTTCCCAGTTTTCTCTTAAAGCTAAAACTGATATGTAAATACCTTGAAATGTAACTGTTCTGTAAACTGGCAGTAAAGGGATCAATGGTTTTCATTTTTTAGGGCACATGAAGAAATAAAATTGTGGATGTGAATGACTACCTTTGCCTTTGATACTCCCCCAACGCTGAGAAATCTGGTACAACCCTGAGCCACAGCTAAAAGACGGTGCTTCTTTTTCCTGCTTACACAGCACAGACTCTCATTGAACTTACCTGTGAAAGGAAATAAAGAGAATATGTGTCTAGGGAAGTCTCAAGACAGAGAGATCATGCAAACACCTCTAGACTGCTTCCAGACCCAAATCACATAGTTCTACTGTCTCATGTCTTTATGGAGAGAGGGATTTCAGCTCAGTTAATACAAGTATGTCCATCTTGTTTTCTGTCGAAGTAGCTGGGAGGAGAACTTTCAAAACCATAAATGTGAGTTGAGAACATATTTATTCCTGCCTTTTACTTGGGTACTGAACACCTTTCAGAACTCTGCAAGTCTTCATTGCAAAGGTAACAACATTTCATAGCTCAGTGCATACAATTCAATTAACTTCCAGAGATGGTGCTGGAGAGGATGCAGTTTAACCCTTGGAGTTCAGATTGGATTTCAATATTGATATTTAAGGAGGAAAAATGTAATCAGTATTCTTAATTGTGCATGAATGTTCATCCCTCATCATGTCTCAGAAACAGAGTAGGCTGGAAATCCACAATAGCATATTTGCAGACTATCTTTTCAGAGCAAACTGGGCATTTGCTACTATATATACACAAAAAATAGCAAAAAACAATATCAATACTAGACTTTCTTCATAAGTGGCATCCTGGCAGTGAGCTCCTGCATTAATAGGGTAGGAATGCCAATACAATTACACATGACCTCTTGACTGTTAATACTTCCAAGCCTTTCATCTCATTAAAAAATTATGATATATGCCAGAAGAAGAGACGTTGCTGCTGCTGTTACTCAAGTCCAGAACTGAAAAAAAAAAAAAGTTTATTATATTACTGTCGTGGTTTAACCCCAGCTGGCAACTAAGTACTACACAGCTGCGTGCTCACTAGCCCCCCCACCCCCTGTCCTGGTAGGATGGGGAGGAGAATCCGAAGGGTAAAAGTAAGAAAACTCGTAGGTTGAGATAAAGACAGTTTAATAGGCAAAGCAAAAGCTGCTCACACAAGCAAAGCAAAACAAGGAATTCATTCACTCCTTCCCATGGGCGGGCAGGTGTTCAGCCATCTCCAGGAAAGCAGGGCTCCATCACGCTTAACAGTTACTTGGGAAGACAAACACCATCACTCCAAATGTCCCCCTCTTCCTTTTTCTTCCCCCATTTTTATATGCTGAGCATGACGTCATATAGTGTGGAATATCTCTTTGGTCAGTTGGGGTCAGCTGTCCCGGCTGTGTCCCCTCCCAACTTCTTGTGCACCCCCAGCCTGCTCGCTGGTGGGGGGAGTGAGGAGCAGAGAAGGCCTTGACTCTGTGGAAGCACTGCTCAGCAATAACGAAAACATCCCTGTGTTATCAACACTGTTTTCAGCACAAATCCAAAACATAGGCCCATACAAGCTACTATGAAGTAAATTAACTCTATCCCAGCCAAAACCAACACAATTACTTTATCATGAGGATACTTTAATGAAAACACTCAGTTTCTTGATGTTTTCATTCTCTCTTCATTAAATTTGCATTTTCATTGATAGTTAAAACACATCTACTTCAGTTCTGGCCTCTGTTTTGTAAGTTTAGATGCTCTGTCTGCATTTCTTTGAGTTGTTCTATATGACAGTATTGATTTAATCAAGTACATGAAATTCACTTCAACTTTTCATGACTTTAGTGCTGCATTAGGAATGATACAGCATTGTACTGAAATGCTTTTTCAGAAGGGGGTTATTTTGATCACTAGTTTATCTGATCAAGACAAATATTTGGTTGAGCTTCACTGCTTCATTCAGTTTGAATTTTGTTTAATACCAAGTATGTATGAAGTTCTTCTCTGTCATCTACAGGTATAAAGCTGTTTCAATGCAAGTTGAGAAATTATTTGTACAATTGAAACAGAAATGAATTTTGCATAAAATGTCCTGGAAGGGATATTAACATTAACCTATTAACCTTACAGAGTTACCTTGGTAATATTTGTATTGGAAACTTAATATAAACTAAAAATTTCCTTTTTTGTTTCCTTTGTTTCCTTAATTTGTTTAATATATAACCTAGGGAGGACCTAGAATGGAAGGGATATTTTTGCATGGGTGTGCATATATTTATACATATAGACATAAATTTATATTGAGGTGTTCTTAGTGGCATTTCAGAATTAATGAAAACAGCAGTGGTTTATTTCATTACCTTGATGGATGGGTGTTTATCACTAGCCACTGAAGATTGTCTTCTCAGGTACAGTTTCATTTTTTATTGTACAAAAAATATTGTACAAAAATAGGTAGATTAATGATAGTTTTCTGGGGGCATTCTCAGCTGCTTTCTCAAATTCTCTTTTAATAAGGAAAGGCTTAGAAAGTATTAATCTAGCTCTATGAGCTGTGCCAGAAACTATGGTACTTAAGTGTATTGGGTCTGCCTGCGATGGAGTTGATTTTCCCCACAGCAGCCCCGTAGTGCTGTGCTTTGTGTTGGTACCTAGAAACGTGTTGATAACTCACCAGTGTTTTGGCCACTGCTGAGCACTGCTCGCACAGCATCAAGGCTGCCTCTCCAACATTCCCCCCTCCCCAGTAGGCTGGGGGTGGGCAAGATCTTGGGAGGGGACATAGCCAGGGCAGCTGACCCAAACTGGCCAACGGATATTGCATACCATATGATGTTGGGTCAGCAAAAAAATATAAGAGAAAGGAGGAGGAAGGGGGGGCATTCATTATTTATGTTTGTCTTCCAAACCAACCGCTATGTGTACCAAAGCCCCTCTTCCCAGGAAGTGGCTGGACATCGCCTGCCGATGGGAAGTTGTCCTGGTTTCAGCTGGGGTAGAGTTAATTTTCTTCCTAGTAGCTGGCGTAGTGCTGTGTTTTGGATTTAGCATGAGAATAATGCTGATAACAAACTGATGTTTTAGTTGTGCTAGGTAGTGCTGACACTAGTCAAGGACTTTTCAACTTCTCATGCCCTGCCAGCGAGAAGCTGGGAGGGGTCACAGCCAGGACAGCTGACCCAAACTGGCCAAAGGGCTATTCCATACCATATGACGTCATGCTCAGTATATAAACTGGGGGCAGTTGGCCAGGGGGCAGCGATCGCTACTTTCGGGGACTGGCTGGGCATCAGTCGGCGGTTGGCGAGCAAATGCATTGTGCATCACTTGGTTTGTATANGCAATTGCATTGTGCATCACTTGGTTTGTATATTATTATTATTATTACTATTATTATTATTGTTACTACTACTACTACTATTTTACTTTATTTTATTTCAATTATTAAATTGTTCTTATCTCAACCCATGAGTTTTCTCACTTTTACTCGTCCAATTCTCTCCTCATCCCACCGGGGCAGGGGGAGTGAGTGAGTGGCTGTGTGGTGCTTAGTTGCTGGCTAGGGTTAAACCATGACAGAGAAAAAAATCATACCCTTTGTACTTTTGTTTTTCTCTTGCTTCCATGTGCAGCCTTTCCTTTTGCTTTTTTTATTAAACTGCCTTTATCTTGACCCATGAGGGGTTTTTTCCATCTCATTTTCTCCCCACCTGTCCTGCTGAGGAGGGGAGAGATAGGGCAGCTTGGTGGCACTTGGCGTCCAGCCAAGGTGAACCCACCATATTAAGTTACAAATGTGAAATTCATGTGAAGTTTATCCTTCAGTTATTACTGTGGTGTAGTGGGACATCAGGGCTGAGAGCGCACTGAGAGTACTTGAATTGTCAATTCCCTGAGTAGTCTGGGAGTGCATGGGCACTCATGTGCCAGGGCAAGACAGTGGACTGGCTGGAGACAGTGGACTAGAGTGAAACAAAGTGCTGACCTCCCAGCCACCTTCACAATTAAAAGCTTGACTGATTGCTGCAGGTGGTCTCCAGGTGGGAACCTTGGACCATCCAGACAGTGTCCCAGGCAGTTCCTGTTGTGCCCAGCCCTCCCACTTGTATGTGTAAATGCATTGATTAACACCTGGATGGATTGACCTGGGGACTCCCAGGCAGCTCCTGCTGCAGAAGTGATTAACTGTTTGTTGATCAGAAATATACAATAGAAACTTTCTGCAGGTACAGAAATAACCTTGCAGGGCAGCTTCTTGTATTCAGGATATGTAGGAGATGTTCTGCAGGTAAAGACAGCAACAGTGAGAGATCATGCATGTGCTGGGGTGGTCACATGCAACCGTAGATATCTAGGTTATAAGAATTGAGCAAAACAGCAGTTTGAGGAGGTTCTCCCCACTCAGCTGAAGATGTCATTGAGAGCAGTCTTGTAACAGAGACTCCCATCATCATTTGGAAAGCATCCAACCATCCTCTCTGAGCCATTTAATTCCCCACACAAACACTACCCCATGCCAAAACCCCTGTAATTAATGTTGGGGGTTTTTAACAAACACTATCTATGGGTGTCTGGGAGAGACAGCTCATGAGCAGGATTGGGACAGGTTTTTCTGTCAGCGTGAAAGTATTCATGAAATGTCTGCCATAAAGGCAGTCCTTCTTCTGACAACTTTGAGCTGTGCTTTTTGTTCTTTTTGGACAGCTTAGAATGAAAACACATTTGTCTTCTTAGACAGCTAGACCTAAAAATCCTAAAAGAGTACATTAACAGTAGCACCAGAGATTTGTTATCTTAGAGAAAACATGCAACCAAGCTGCCTTTGCATCTCTTTCTACTCTGTCCAGTCTATGGAAGCTTCCTCTTATTTTCATTTAAGCTAGATTGAAAATAAACTCCTTGGGGCAGGGAGTCATTAGGACAAGGCAGGGTGTTGTTCGGTTGGTTGGGGTTTTTTAATCTTTTTAGTGCCACTTTGCCATTATGTTACACATTGGAGATCCAGATAACAGTAAGGGAAAAGGGGAAGACAGTTAAAACTGAACTTAAATTGTTGATGTCCAACAAAACTTCTATTTAATTTACTTTTTCTTTAATTAACCAGCAAATGCAAACATCACCTTCTAAATTTTATTTTTTATTATTTTTATAGAGCTTTTTTAATAGAAGCTGGAACAAGGGTGATGCTAATGAACTACCTTCTGAAGTCTTAAACACACCCACCATTCAAAGTGTTGAATACAGAAAGTTGGTTTCATCCATTTTGTAAATTGTACCGAAATGTACCTATTGTGAAATGTACTTGGAGTCCTCACAGCCTGGGATGCTTCAATGTGGAAAAGAGACAGAAAAGAAAAGAAAAGAATACAGCGAGTGTCTATACGACACTGAATGTCTGGGACAGAGTGAATAGATATTTATTGTTCACTGTCCCTTCCAGTAGAGGAACTACGACACATCAATTGATTTTAAGAGGTGACAGATGCAAAACAACTTCCCAAAGTGCTTTTTCAACATTTTATGATTAATCCGTGAAACATCTTGTGTAATAGGTTGTAAATGCACTTTTCTCCAGGAAGTGACTAGACAAATTCATGGGAGAAAAATTCATCAACTGTTGTTACCTACAATAACGTCGCTGTCAGCTCAGGGAGTTCACTGGAGCCTGGAAGGACTGTCAGAGAGAGATCATTGCATGCTTCCCTTGCTCACCTTGCTATGGTATTTTCTACCCTAGGCTCTCACTTTTGGAGACTGGAGACTGAAAATGGGGCTCGGCAGCTGCTTTGTCTAATTCAGTACAGCAACATTTATGTTTTTACCTCTTTCCCTGCTTGCCAGTTTTACAAACATTTATATGATTTTCCTTCAGAACAATCTCTGTCGTGAGTTACTGAAATTTTACAACAGTGATATAATGGGATTCTTGCCAAAAAAAACCCTGTGAAGTATATCTGCATTACCAGTCTATTTCTGGAAAGCACTGGTGTGGTAGAAATGTGTTTGAGAGAACCCCTTTATCTTCCTAACTTGCTGCAAAACTTGTTCTAGTTTGTAGGTATTATATACAAAGTAATTTATGATAGTGGTAAATGCCAGCTACTGTTTTACTTTAAACCAAATAAAGATACAGGGTTTTCTTTTGCAAATAAAAAATCGGCTAATATTGTAAGAAAGCCAAGTACTTTTCATGTTTCTTTTAAAGACATTTTGCAACACCTTGATAGAGTTTCTTAAACCAAGATACAAATAAAACCCAAAAAGTCATCTTATTGAATGCTATTGTCCTAATTTTTCAGTGTTTGCTCCTCAGATGGAGTTCAAAGCACCAGGTTAGGTGATCAGAGAATGAAGAGACAACAATGTCTTTGTAAAAGCTTAACAAAAATCATCAGACCTGTTAAGGAAGCCATTTCAACTCTTCAGTGGTGGCTCACTCTTTAAAAAATTAATCAAACAGACGCTAATTTCTTTGGAAAAGGCTCTCATTTTGGGCAGTATTTGGGTGTGAATAATTTCAAAATATTGTTAATAATGAATCATGGATAGTCCATTAGGTTAGAAACCAGCAGATAAAGGTGTTTCTGAAGTTATCAACAAGTTCTTGATATTTGGGAGGCATGATAAGCAAGGTCATGAGTAAACCAGACCAATTTATAATAAACTACTCTCCTATGGGAGATTCCTAGATGTGGCAAAATTCATAAATTCACATCTGGACTGCATTTTTTGAAAGTGGGCACAGGAGCAGGGACTGTGTGTCTCTTCATTTGATTAATAGTATCTTTGCTTTAAGTCCTTTCACAATGCACAGATTCTGAAAGTTTACTAATAATAATGTGTGCTGCAAGTGCATTAAGGCTCCCTGTTGTCCTTTTTTTTAACAGATTGTTTTTGAATATTATTTCGAGTTCATCTGCCATGCAGGAAGTAGGGGAAAAAAGCGGCTCAGAGGAGCCACAGAAAGAGAAACAGAGAAGAACCACACAAAGTCCAGGGTTCACTCAGGTGGCCTGGGTTACCTTGACAGGATTCATGCTCTTTTACAGCTTTTTATTCTTCTGGCACCTCTTATTATTGTGAAGAAAAATAAGTAGATTCATTACATGCAATGTCATAAAAATATTTAATTGCGTTTTGAATGAGCCTATGCACACAATGGCTTTTTATAAAATTGCTAGGTATTGACATGTTGGTTGGACAAGGGAGATAAGCCAAAAATACATGTTATTGGAAATTAACTAGTGTAACATAACAAATGTCAGCATCTTATCAGTGTAAATATTTTTGCTAGACAGCTGAAAAAGTGAGTTGGTGGGGCTGATTCTGAATGTAAAAGAGCTTCTAAAGTCAAGAAAGTTTCAGCTGGAAAAAGGAAGAGTCGTTGAGCCACGTGGGCCTAACATAGCCCCTGGGAGAGCCTTGAGGTGGCTAAGTGCTCTCCTTCACACTGTTCAAAACCAGCTGAGACATTCCTGTCAGTATGCATGATGTTGAGCTGTAAGCTTTTTCCCTGCACAGTATGACAGGACTCCACATCTTCTGACACCCCAGAGACAATCCTGGGCAGAAAATATATGGGAGAGGGCAAGGAGTAAAAGGACCAGTGTGTTCTTCTCTGATTCTTCAGGCAACAGAACTGGTTGGGTGGAAATGGAGAACTGGCAGGTCAATCTGAAAGAAACAAATGAGTTATACTGCCTTCTCAGGAAAGATGCAGGGCACTATGTCACGGTATTAGTAAGAGTCTAATATGTGGCTGGGGGAGCCCTCCCATCGAGCCACAGGATCCAGAAAGGACCCCCTTGCTTTCTAAACTCCTTCTCAGAGAGGAGTCGAGGTGCAGCTAGGTTCAGTCTTAGTCCCAGACTTGGTCACGCTTTATGTCTAAAGGATTGTGTGTATAGCCTCTTATCAGAGTCAACGTTTGCCTGTCAGAGCCTTCTCAAGGAGTTTCACTGAAACAACTTCGCAAAGTTGAAAAGATAGGTAGTTTATTAAGGTGACAGATATAACAAATTTGGAATTGCCATTGATAAATACACTGACTGCAGAAAACCGACCTCAAGTCAATAATTCCTCTCTTTTGTTAATGATACTTTCCTGGATAACATCCGACGTAATTCAGGTGCAAATCTTACCAAGGAGGCA
The DNA here is from genome assembly GCA_013401315.1 of Balaeniceps rex. NCBI lineage: Eukaryota > Metazoa > Chordata > Aves > Pelecaniformes > Balaenicipitidae > Balaeniceps > Balaeniceps rex. Next base: position 7,343 of record VYZW01019026.1, on the reverse strand, counting down.
TCCCTGCCTGGGGAGGTGAGATGTCCAGGCCCTTTGACCCATCTGATAGTTGGGGTTCTCATCCTCAAAATGAAGGATGCTAAATGCCAGATTTATACTCTTGGTGAGGTGGGACTAAGTCAATTATCATGTGCCGCTTGGTTCTTAGCAAGGATCGTAAATTCTGGAAGGTTGGTGGGGCCCAATAGGCCAGTATGGAGTGGGGAATTTGGTACAGCCATATGAGTGGTTCTTGTAGCTTTGCTTAAGCAGCATCAGGCTGTGAGGCCTTCGCCTCACCCCAGGCGTCACTCACAGAATCACAGAATTACAGAATTACAGAATCTTTTGGTTGGAAAAGACCTTTAAGATCATCGAGTCCAACCGTACCTGTCCACTACTAAACCATGTCCCTAAGCACCTCGTCTACCCGTCTTTTAAATACCTCCAGGGATGGGGACTCAAACACTTCCCTGGGCAGCCTGTTCCAATACTTGACAACCCTTTCTGTGAAGAAGTTTTTCCTAATATCTAATCTAAACCTCCCCTGGCACAACTTGAGGCTGTTTGTCTTGTCGTATCACTTTCTGCTTGGGAGAAGAGACCAACACCCACCTCACTACAACCTCCTTTCAGGTAGTTGTAGAGGGCGATAAGGTCTCCCCTCAGCCTCCTCTTCTCCAGCCTAAACAATGCCAGATCTCTCAGCCACTCCTCATAAGACTTGCTCTCCAGACCCTTCACCAGCTTTGTTGCCCTTCTCTGGACACACTCCAGCAACTCAATGTCCTTCCTGTGCTGAGGGGCCCAAAACTGAACACAGTACTCAAGGTGCGGCCTCACCAGTGCTGAGTACAGGGGAAGGATGACTTCCCTGGTCCTACTGGTCACACTATTTCTGATACAAGCCAAGATGCCATTGGCCTTCTTGGCCGCCTGGGCACACTGCTGCCTCATATTCAGTCGGCTGTCAACCAACACCCCCAGATCCCTCTCTGCCAAGCAGCTTTCCAGCCACTCATCTCCAAGCCTGTAGCGTTGCATGGGGTTGTTGTGGCCCAAGTGCAGGACCCGGCACTTTGCCTTGTTGAACCTCATACAATTGGTCATAGTCCATTGGTCCAGCCTGTCCAGGTCCCTCTGTAGAGCCTTCCTACCCTCAAGCAGATCAACACTTCCTCCCAGCTTAGTGTCATCTGCAAACTTGCTGAGGGTACATTCAATCCCCTTGTCCAGATCATTGATAAAGATGTTGAACAAAACTGGCCCCAACACTGAGCCCTGGGGAACACCGCTCGTGACTGGCCTCCAACTGGATTTAACTCCATTCACCACCACACTTTGGGCCCGGCCACCCAGCCAGTTTTTAACCCAGCACAGAGTATGCCTGTCTAGGCCATGGGCAGCCAGTGTCTCCAGGAGAATCTGCTCTGCACTCAATCTGCTTTGCAAGATAAGCATCTCAAGTCAAAATCCCTCCACCTCCTGCTGACTCACACTGACCTCCACATGACCTCTACATTAAACATGAACAAGTCCGGACAACTCCCATGTCCCACAGCTGAGAAGGAGGTTCCGTGCTTATAACCACAGCTATCATGATAACGTTTTGCTAGAAATGATAAATTGCGGGAAAAGCTACCCATTCTAAAAAATTAAATATGGGGATATTTCAGCTGCTCTTTGCTCCCTCTAACCATAAACCCCAAAATTTCTCAGCTATCAGTGGAGAGGCCCATTACACTGCTTACAGATGTTCCCTTGAGGGTTGCAATACAATTTCTATTGTTGTTAAACATTTTTGTCACTGCAGCTGATTGTGTCCACTACAAGCATTTGGCTTTGGCAATGCCAATAAATCCATCTGCATAGCTTGCAAGAAGCAGTTTTTGCTACCAAGTTGTATACAAAATCTCCTGTGTTCAGACTCAATGTCTGTCCCATAAAGTGGGTGAAGAAGGAAGGAGCTGCTAATAAGAGTTCCTGAACTCACCATTATTTCAATGAAAAATTCAAAAAATGTAACGTACAAATATCACTATAGAACTTATTCTGTATAATAGACTTTTTTCCAGGACAAGTATAAAAATCTACATATAATTTCAATAAGTGAACCTGATGTTAAATTATCTGTTAAGCAAAGAATTGCAACCAGTCCATTACCCTCAACACCAAGAAATGTAACTAAACAGATGGCTTAGCAGTAGTTTTTCCTTGTACAGCTGATAGTGAAACAGCTTTTTTCAGTGGCAGGCTGTAAAGCCTAATTTTGGAAAATACGAATCCTCAGGGATATAGAATGTTCCCAGACTTTATAGAAGTCTTTGCTCCTTACACAGCTTGGGAAATTACCATTACTTTCCTAACACCTTTTCTTAGTTTTGTGTTTTTTTTTTTTTTTTTTTTGCTTTCAAAATGAGAGACTTTCTGTCAAAAGGAATAACAAGATAAATATATTTCTTTAAAAAAAAAAATTCTGCTGTTTGACCATCTCCTCTTTCTTTTTTTTCCCCTACATATCTTCAAAAAATGGTGCTAATTTGATTGTGAAAATTCAAAACAGTGGATTTTGAGCAAGTCTTGCTCAAGTTATCTTGCTGTCTTATCTTTGATTTTTTGATACAAATCCTGGCACTTAAGACTCAAGGACAGACATGCCATGGATTTGCTTGGGTCAGACTGCCGTAAGGGCAGAGTCATATAATTTCCTTTTCTGCAAGTGCAGCCTCTGACCTGGTGTGTTACATTCTTCCCCTCACACTCCTTCCTTGAATGACATGCATCTATCATAGACACAAACATGCTGCTTGACTGCTTTGTTTGTTAAGAGCCAAATTTTGCTGTGCATTTCATTCACCACTGTTCTGCTGAAGTATCAGTTTCTTATAAACATGGCTGGGGAAGACTTCACACTCTGCTTAGTCTCTCTGACCAATAAATTTATTAGAGGTAACTGTTGAAAATAAACACAAGGAACAATTATTGAACAATCAAATAAACATTCTAAGGACAGATCTTTACCTTTGAATCAGAATNTCTGCACACAAAACTCATTCTGAAAAGATGTGCTATGTATTTAGATTTCTTTATTCCTCTTTTTTTTCTGTGTGCTTTAATGAGTAAGTGACACCAGCCTGACTGTGTGGAACAATTCACAGACTGACTTGTTTCAGGCTCTTCGCAAATTAGAGCAGCTACATTCATATCAGTTAACTGACTTCATGGGTTTGTTTTTTTTTCCCTGTCACTGTCATAATTATACAATATCTCTTTTGTTGTTTTTGTAATAAAAGCTTTAAGCAGTTAATGAGAAAAATTGTTTCAATTGCTTTATACGTCCTCCACAAAAAAGGTTTGAGACTCATTTAAGACAGTATTTGTCTTTAAAAAAAAAAAAAAAAAAAAAAAAAGAGAAAGCACAAACACATTCCTGTTATCACTTAAAGCTGGCTGAAGTAAGCTTCACATTTGTTCCAATAATCAATGCAAAATGGATAATTAACATCCTTTCTTAGTCCACTAATGACACTTTTATGAACCTTGATTTCTCGTCTTACTCTTGGCAAATTCTTGCCCTCCATGGCAAGGAGTTTTAACATTTTAAAGCAGCTTAACATCCCTTACCAACACAATTCCATTCCATTTTAACAGTTTTCAGGTTTCCAGAACCAAAAGAGCAGGAGGAATTAATGTCTCTAAAGACTTCAAGAATATTCAGAAAACTCACAGTGAAATGCAAGACAATTTGTGTTTCAGATTTTGGGACAAACTTTAGTTAAAACTTAACCAACCTATTCTTCATTAAAACCAAACCACAAAATTTCAGCAATTTATTAAGTGAAAAGTCTTCTATTTGTCTTGCATCTGTTAACTTGCTTTAAAAACACATTAAGATGTACAAAAAGGTGCGGTGCATAGAGAAAGGCAATATATGTTTTCAGTAGAAATATATAATAATTTGACTGTATGATGTCTTTCAGACTATAAAAATACAAAAAATGTGAAAGAAAATGTAGTCTGCATTTTAACTTAAGTAAACAGACTTCATGAGACTTCAGTTCATTAACAACTGATCAAAGTTTTGAGTGTACTACTGAGTCTGGCAGGTGAATCCTCTGTTTCCTTCTTGTTTCAAAGCATCATGGCAAACCCTGCTGAGAACAGTCCCATAAAAGTCTTCAGCAGCATGAGGCTCACTAGTCTGGTTACCACGTGATCTTTTTTCCCCTCTTTTTTCCATGAAACCATTCAGAGGTAAAACAGGACCACGTTGTAAACAAGTACTGCCTTATGATGAGAAGTCCTGAGCATTCAGAGATGGAAAAACAGGCTTTTATGGGAGGCTGGAAACCAGCAGGTGCACATAAGAACTTTCAAAATTACTAGTCACGTTTTCAAATGGAAAGTAAAATTTATAAATTGTCAGTGATAAAGTGTGTAAATTAAACCTGTTATGAGCTACTGCCTGCAATACATAGCAATCACATGGCTGACAGATGAAGCAGCAGTAGAGTTATTCCAAGAACACTCTTAACCATAAAAATGCTAATGAACATCATTGAAGGAATTCAGAATTTATTATTCAGAATCTGGTAGTCAATTAAGATTTAATTTATTTTCTTCAGCACAGAGAACCCAAATTTATGAGCATTAAAGCCAACAACCCAAGTACCATGTCATGATGGAGATTCCCATTGACTTCTTAATTTCATATTTACTTAACCGCAAATGATGGGCCAAATGTTGATTGCAAACTGTGAGTTTAACATAGCAAAACAGGCTGTCAGTTTCACAGAAACTTTAATGAAACAATGTATGGTTTTGTTAGTTGCATTTTTGGTGGTACAGGATGAGTAAAGAGCACCTTTGAGTCTTAAAATCCATGCACTTTGTTTCTTTCTTTTAATCTATTGTTGATCACTTAATTAGAGAGCATAAAATCAAATCGAAGTCCTTTTTAAAAGAGAACCAGTGCTGTTTCATCACACATTGCCACTAAACATCGGGTTTACAGCAAAGCACAACATGGTTTTCAGAAGCTCTTGACCTTGAAAGTCTCTGGAATACAAATCACTATGGCCTCAGTCTGCTCCTGGTGCTGTTTTCAATATTAGCATCACTTGTGTCCCTATAAACCAGTCTGAGTGTGTTTCAATTGGGCTGCCTCTGTGACAGCTTTTAAGTTAATATTCATCTTTCTTGTGCTCCTGTTTTGTTTCTGACAGTTCCCTACCTCCATTGTAGCTGCACTCTCCCATCATGAGAAATCAGACATTTGCTCCCTTTTTTAACTTCTGAGACCTCACTGAAAGTGGCTACTATTTTGTCTGAAGCCATGATGCACTTCGTTGTGACTCACTAATCATGCAATTCACGTGATTATTCGGTTTTCATCTTTGATAATCACACACAGAGACTAAATACACTGTTAAAAATTTTTAAAAATGAACCCCATATGCTATTTTTATGGTGGAAAATGCTATGTAGCCTCAAATACAACTATACAGAGATGGAAGCAAAGCACATCTCAGCCAGAAAAGCCAGGTACCTCTCATAGCCCAGTCCTGGTGGTGAAAGAAGCCTGAAACACACTCCTCAACAGGTTTATCCTGGTGAGAAGGGAAGGGTTTAGTTTACACAGAGTAGCAGCAGCTGTGAGTGATTGAATTCTCGACTGTGTAACTCAATGGTAAAATGAGTTGCTACTTTTTTTTCTATTTTATCTTTTTCTGTGCATCACTTACTCTAACCTTGTGAAATACAAATTGAAACCTGATGCTTTCTGTTATTTTATCTCAGTCCCAGATCCTTGAAAGCAAGTGTAAAACTTTACAGATGGAAATGCTATTGTCAGATGTTTTCTCCAGGACCAGAACTACTGTTCTTCTCCTTTTCTAAGTAACTCCCCATGTTACTTACAGTATATGAAAACAATTATATTTTCTGTGGTTGAAAAAGTCCACTTTCAAGATAGAAGAAAAATAAACAAAACAGAAAATTATCTTTGAGATCAAAATAATCTCTTGAATTCAGATCAAGAAGGGCTTTAAAAATATCGAGTTTTAATATAATTATCATTATTGTTATTTAGCAATATAAGTCCTAGTTTCAATTTAAGTGAGGTGAAACAGAAAAACAATAATCCTCTACATGTGGCAGATATAGTATAGTAACTACCAATTATATAATGTATTAATATAGTGTGCATATATATACAAGCATAGTTATTATATATTAGTATAGTGCATATATATATTATATATAAGTATAGTATAGTAACTAGCCATTGGCTTGAGTAGTTGTTTTCCCAATAAAGAAATGAGATAAATGTCTACCTTTGGAACCAACAAGAGATTTTAAATTAAAGGTATGATCCCGTCTCACAGTTGTGAACAGAGGAACTCTGCATACACACAGTTTGCCCTGACCTGTCCTCAGCACACATAAATGCCTCTTCTTCATTTACAAAGTCCCTATTTTTTCAAGGCACACAGCCTGTGGACAGATCAGCCATCTCACCTCTTTCTCTTCTTCTCCCCCTTTCTTGTCTTGTGTGGCAGACCTCAGCACACACTCTGTTGTTCCTTGGCTGAAAACAGTCTGTCTGTCCCACCACCACCATGTGCTCACCCTAGTCCTACCACAGTGTGCACAGCAAGGCCTCCATGACACCGCTAATTTGCTCTTTCTACACCTGGAACTGGGATATAAAGTATCACAAAAACAAAACTGAATTTGACTGTTCCAGTGAGGACAAAAAAAAA
>VYZW01019025.1:1887-20459 GCA_013401315.1 Balaeniceps rex | reverse complement strand
TATATATTTCTAAAGAATTCTGTAGGTAGCATTGACTTTGTTATATGAGCTCTACAGTTACTTGATTCTTTAGATGTCAAATTACATTGTTGTAATTTGTTACAACATGTTACATGTTCCTTTATCCATAGTAAATAAACTTGATAGCAATTCTGCCAGGAAATACCTGCGTTCAAACTTAAACATATGTTCTTATAGCTAGTCATTCATGTGACTTCCAAACTTTGTTTCAGGTTGTACTCACGGATCCTGATCTGGCTGCATTGGAAGACAGGACATGATCATTCTATGGTAATGAAAACAAATTACGAAAATGATCACTAAGCAATGTGAGCAACAATGTAACATTTCATATACAAACAAGAGAACATATTTATGAACCTTTATGCAGTTATGATGAATCCTGTATCTATTGCCTTTTAGAGAGTTTATAATTTATTTTTCACAATCCCTTTCACAATTTTTTAATACAGAATCATTCATCAACTGATTTGACTTCTGTGTTCTTATCTTGGCTTTACAATTCAGTTGCACATTCAAATATATTATCCTAGTTTGGTTTTTGTAACACAAATACTGCCAAAAGCTTTTGGCTTTATTTTCCAAACATAATCCCTTTAAATGCTTATCATGTCTTCTTGTGTGTATCTAAATTTTTCCTGCAGGTAGGTGACATGGAAACAAAAAAGGCTCCATGTTACCAGCATAAAAGCCTTCTGGCTTGCTTTTTGTTTGTTCCTTTACACCTTCCTCACTTATTCCTTGACTCTTTACTGAAGTATTGTATGACTTAACATTATGAATATTTATTATGATTTAGAAAAAGGATTGTAAATTATGTTCATTTACTTAATCTTTTTTTTGCTTCTCAATTTTTTACATCAAAAGTTGAATGTGTCCCTTATGGCCTTCTTTTCAAAGATATTATTATCAAGAGGATAAATATGCAAGAGCATACCTAGTTACTTTTTAGTTGCCTTTATGTTTATAGATTCCTATCTGTTGGTAGTCAAATGATAAAGACAAGCTAGGTGATTAATTTTTCCACTGTGGTAATCACATTGATTTAGTTCATATTCATGACATTTCATATTGTTAACAGTCAATGACCCCAAATTAATATAGGAGCAATTTTGGCAAACCAAAGCACAATTTGACAATGCATTTACAACTGTGATTGTGTTCTTACTGCGCTGAGACTGAAATGTCAATTATATAGGGAATGAGGGAATAGTGCATGTATAAGAGAAAAAAAATTAACATATATGATTATACTTGAAAGTTAAACTATCGTTACTGCAAATCAGCATTCTAATCATAGTGTATACAACCACTGAGAAGAACAAATAAATACTAAACACAGATATTTAAGAAATACGAGAAAGAGCATAGCACAAGTGCAGAACACCTACCAAAGCCATAAAATGAACCTTAAAGAATTAATGAAGCAGTGTGCTATCACTCATCTAATGATTTGCAACCATAAATCACACTAATGATGGTGATAGCTCTATTACTCAGAAATAAACTTTCTAACTGAGCTTTTGGAAGTTGAAAACAAAATATTCACTTTAGAAATTTGGTTTTAGAGCAAGGAGTCAATCCCTTTGCAGCCAACAACTGTGGAGTAGCTACAACTGATTTTTGTACATTTCACTGTGGCTGCTGGTTGAGAGCTGAGATCATGTACTTAGTTTTTGTGTGCATTACACATCCATCTGTTCCTCCATCTGGCAAAGAAAAAAAGAAAGAAAAAAAAGGCAAAAAAAGCATAGGAGTGCTTTATAAACTCTTTTCACCAATACACCAGTTGTTAGCTTCCTGCTGGTAGCCCTGGTGTAGGCTTCATTGGGTAATTATTTCAAGCAGGAAACAACCAACCCACATGTTCAAAAGTAATTACTAGTTCAATTTACTATCCAGAAGCAGGTGACTTTTTTTCTTAGGAGGCAGAAACAGTATTATAATATTTGTGTATCTTTAATGTAAGCATTTAAATAGCATCTGTGCAATTTTATACCTGCATAATTTTTTGTAATTGAAACAAAAACTTAATACTAATAGAAATGTTCTATATAGATAATAAATAATGAATGGTCACATGAACTTTCCTAGGTACATTTTTTGTCAGGTATAATATTAGGTCTGTTGTTATTTAGCATTTTCATTAATGATTTGAGGATGAGGAAACAGCAGAACTAAGTTCACTTATAGTATTAAATCGAGAAGTACCATATACTCGACTGAGGACAACAGCAGCAGCGACACAGAAAGTCAGAGAAACACAGGCAGGAAATAACAAAAGAGACATAGAAAAGCACAGGCTAATACATCTGGGGAAAAATAAACCAAAACTGGGACAGTATGACTGGGAGGAACTGTGAAAGCTGGCATGCTGAAAGAGGTTTAGGAATCGTAGTGGACAACAAACATGAAAACAAATCTGAGTAAGAGACAGAAATAATAAAGATGAACCTTATCAAGGGCTGCAGTAATCTACTTTCCTTCTTCAAACAGTTAATTCCCAGCAGATACCATGTTTCTCTCCATCTACTTATTTATATTTTTTGCATATTACTCTGAAGGATAAGGTAATATTATTATCAGAATATATGCCCCCATAAGGCCTTATCTTGACTGATTCATAAAGTTTTAAATGGTGTAAGCTTCATTTTGTGGGATATGCGCCAAATAACAGGAGAATGAGCCAGATAATTCACTATAAGGAACAATGTGGTATCAATAGAGAGATGGCCTTATTACCCTATCTCTGAAATCTACAGTTCTTCATTCAGCACTTCCCCATTTCAGAAACTTGAAAATACTGTTAAGTTCCAATTATTTTGCTCAGCTTTAAAAACACTTTCAGATTCTTAACCTCAGAAAAACTTTTCTACTTTTTAACATTTTATTTGGGTTGCATAAATACAGAAAGACACTCTGGTGTGATGCACAGAGTAGAAAAGTTTCGATCCATGAGAGAATTTCCTTTTTCAAAGCCATTTCTTTCTAATTACTACAAAATTATTTAAGCCTGCCTATTCTGTACTTTAGCCATCAAGCAGTCAGCATTTCAAAACACATTTCCACGTCTTGGCATTTTTTGAACATTTAATTTCTGTGTGATTATATGTAACATATTAGATGGCCTTGTCTTCCTAATACTGCATAGGGTAGAAAGCAGGTGATCCAACTACATAATGCTTTTTTGGTACAACAATATTGAATTTATTCTATTCTCTGCTGTCTGTCAGGTAAACAGATTTAACAGCTGATACATACCAAACCAAACACTATCCCATATAGCAAACTTTTTTTTTAAACAGGTGAAACAAAATATAAATACAGGACATAATTTCAATGAGATTTGTTCTACAACATTAGAAAAAGGGAGGTTCTTCATACACCTGCCAGCAAGAGAGAAAGCTAGGAAATGTCTGAATAATGGATCTGGTGCAAGCTGTTGCAATCATCCTATATATTCTAAACCATCCAAAAGCAAGCAATCTCTCATCCAGAAGGTGATTAGATGTACAAGTACGTAACTGTGCCCATAACGGTAAATCATGTCTCTCTATAAATGATGAGAGAGAGCTTACCATGAACTAAAATTAACTTAGACATTTATAAGACTTGGTTCACAGCTATGTAACAAAGAATTTTCTAGATAATCGCACAAATGCTTCTCTAAGATGAACAAGTATCTGAAATCTCAGTGCAGACATGCCTATATGTTTGGCTGCAACATAGTGTAGGAAAGTCCAAGTGGCTTCTAGTGTAGCAATTTAACTAATTTGGCTCCTAGATGAGCTTAGCTATAGGACTGTGCAGATTCATGTGAGATACTCTAGTGAGACAGAACAGAATTTCAGCTCTAAGTGTCAATAACCTTTAACCACAAGAAAAAAGGTGAAGGTGAAAATTTCTTCTCCATTAATAAAAAATTCCATGGTGGAATGAGAAGAAGAGACTGTCATTATTAATTAATTGGGAATTTTAAATATGACTTTTAACTCAAATATAAAATCTGAGATTGAACTTCTGGACTGATATGGATCCTGAACCAAAAAAACCCTTGTAAATTACTGATGCACNCCAAAAGCAAGCAATCTCTCATCCAGAAGGTGATTAGATGTACAAGTACGTAACTGTGCCCATAACGGTAAATCATGTCTCTCTATAAATGATGAGAGAGAGCTTACCATGAACTAAAATTAACTTAGACATTTATAAGACTTGGTTCACAGCTATGTAACAAAGAATTTTCTAGATAATCGCACAAATGCTTCTCTAAGATGAACAAGTATCTGAAATCTCAGTGCAGACATGCCTATATGTTTGGCTGCAACATAGTGTAGGAAAGTCCAAGTGGCTTCTAGTGTAGCAATTTAACTAATTTGGCTCCTAGATGAGCTTAGCTATAGGACTGTGCAGATTCATGTGAGATACTCTAGTGAGACAGAACAGAATTTCAGCTCTAAGTGTCAATAACCTTTAACCACAAGAAAAAAGGTGAAGGTGAAAATTTCTTCTCCATTAATAAAAAATTCCATGGTGGAATGAGAAGAAGAGACTGTCATTATTAATTAATTGGGAATTTTAAATATGACTTTTAACTCAAATATAAAATCTGAGATTGAACTTCTGGACTGATATGGATCCTGAACCAAAAAAACCCTTGTAAATTACTGATGCACCTTTCTTGCATTTTAAACCTTTCTAGAATGTGTATGCATGTGCATGCATGTGTATTTAGAAAGACATAGTTTTACTTATATCATATATTCACCTCCCTGTTTTTCCACGTTACTCTGAAAAAAAGAGTAGGAAGAAGAATTGTGAAAAATAAAAACATCTTTCAGATAATCAGAGTTTCAAGAGGATTTTGAGAAGTTAGGCTTGGAGAGAGGGAACATATAGAAACCAAAAACTAACCACTTGCAACAGCTTTAACCAAGATCTAAGCTAAGGTTCCAGTCTGTTGCTTTCCTTTCTCCACATGTAGTTTAAAGAGCACATGCATATAAGGGGAGAAGCAATGAACTTGTTTGGCACATCGATCTTTATTTCTGGCTGAGGTATGCCACTACATCCTAATGTGAATTCTCATTCGAGAGGTGTGCTGTTCCAAGAACTTCTCTGTTTTTGTGGATTCATTTATTTTTGCAGAAATACTTCCTGTCTCACCATAAAAGCTTCCTTTAGAAATGGAATCCTCTGATCTCAGAACTAAGTTTTTATTCTGTTCATCACTGAAAATAGGTTGTTAATAAAACATCTTTTTTGTTGCTATTTTAAATGTCCATTTCTTTGCAAGACTTAACTATGAAGTGGTCTTTCCTAATGATAAAAAATATTTTGTAAAAATCTCATCTCTCAAGCCACAATCTAGCATGGCTTTTTGAGCTGACAAAGCCAAATTTGGATCTAAGTTACCATCTGATGCTTTTCATGTTTTTAATAATCTGTATCTATAGCCTTGCTTTTTGCCCTGCTGTTCCAGTGCATCTGGAGGCATAATTACTGATATTTCTAAAGTCACTTGTAATATGTATGTGTGTGTGTGCATGACAGTGAGAGAAAGAGTGTGCATGTATAATTTCAATTTCACCCGTTCATTTTTTGTTTCATTTTAAACAGATACTTTGCAGAAATGCAGGAGAAGGTAATGCTAGAGAAACAATTTTCATTGTAATTCCTCCAAGAACAGGAAATAAGGGTAGCAATTATATCCTAATCTGTTCAGTTAATCTAGACTGAGATTTAATTATTGTATAATACAAATGACAGCCACAGTGAGACCTCATCCTTGTTTTAATGGGCTGGTTATGGTACCCTCCATATTTTGGGACCCGAATGAACAGACTGCTTTTGCTCTATTTATTCTCAACTGTGTAGCGGATTTCTCTGGCCAGTTTTGCCTAAGTCATCATTTATCTTGTAGTAGCACAGGAAGAACATATCCCTGCCATGATCTGTCCCCTGGGAAGAATTCAGTATGACTGGAACAGATGCCATCTCCTGTCAGACAACAGTTAGCTCTTGCCTTAGCATCAGCTCTTCCGCTTCCATCCATCCCTTCCCATCACACTCAACTGGCTGTTCATTTGTAGCTTGATGATCAGATATGACATGAACTGGTGGCCAAATTCCAGTCTTCATATACAGTATTCAGAGGGTGTATTTGGTTAGCATGGCCAGGTTTTGGCAGCAGCGGGGGCTGCAGGGGTGGCTTCTGTGAGAAGCTGCTAGAAGCTTCCCCTACGTCTGACAGAGCCAATGCCAGTCAGCTCCAAGACAGACCTGCCGCTGGCCAAGGCTGAGCCAATCAGTGGCAGTGGTAGCACCTCCATGATAATATATTTAAGAAAGGGGGTGGGGGGGGAGCCTGCACAACTGCAGCCAGAGAGAGGATTGAGAATATGTGAGAGGAACAATGCTGCAGACACCAAGGTCAGTGAAGAAGGAGGGGGAGGAGGTGCTCCAGGCACGCCAGAGCAGAGATTGCCTTGCAGCCCACGGTGAAGACCATGTTGAGGCAGGCCGTCCCCCTGCAGCCCATGGAGGTTAATGGCGGAGCAGATATCCACCTGCAGCCCATGGAGGACCCCATGCTGGAGCAGGTGCATGCCTGAAGGAGGCTGTGACCCCATGGGAAGCCCATGCTGGAGCAGGCTTCTCGTAGAACCTGTGGACCCGTGGAGAGAGAGGAGCCCACCCTGGAGGAGGTTTGCTGGCAGGACTTGTGATCCTGTGGGGGACCCATGCTGGAGCAGTCTGCTCCTGAAGGACTTCACCCTGTGGAAGGAACCCGTGCTGGAACAGTATCCCGTGGGAGGGACCCCACATTGGAACAGGGGAAGAGTGTGAGGAGTCCTCCCCCTGAGGAGGAAGGAGCAGCAGAGACAACGTGTGATGAACTGACTGCACCCCCATTCCCCGTCCTCCTGCGCCGTTCGGGGGGAGGAGGTAGAGAAAATCAGGCCTGAAGTTGAGCCCGAGAAGAAGGGAGGGGTGGGGGGAAGGTGTTTTAAGATTTGGGTTTATTTCTCATTACCTTACTCTGATTTGACTGTTAATAGATTAAACTGATTTCCCCAAGTGGAGTCTGTTTTGCCCGTGACGGTAATTGCTGAGTGATGTTGTCCTGTCCTTATCTCAACCTACGAGCTTTTCATTATATTTTTTTTTTCTCTCCCTTGTCCAGTTGAGAAGGGGAGTGATAGAGCAGTTTTGGTGGGCACCTGGCATCCAGCCAGGGTCAACCCACCACACAGGGTAAAATCTTTAGCTTTGTACGAGAACCAGAATGAGAGCCTTGTGAACAATCTCAAAAGAAAGGACCAAGACCAATTGGGCTCAGAATTTATTCTTTCCTCTGCAGAGAAATTTGCCTCGGCTCAGGTCTTTGGCAAGACAGGGAGGAAAAGTTTTCATTGTTAGTGCCTATTGGACTTTGTTTCTTAGGGTGTCAATCTTCTGACTTCAAGAAATTGATTTTAAGCTCCTATTACCTTTTCAGAGTCTAGATTCTATGCATGGATTGAAACATGAAGAGGTTTAGAGTATAAAATACCAACAGTATGAAGGAGAAAAAGATACTTAACTTTTGAAAACTGCCAATTACCTTCAGCTTCCTTTTATTTCACAGGGAATCCCGGGTCCCTGAGATATTTCAAAAAGGAGGCTGTGTGGCTTTCATGCAGCAGATAACTGGTCAAAATAGGCAATAATTTTAAATTTAAAGAAAAAAGAAAACAGATGCTTCCTATTAGTTTGTGTCACTACAATGTCTGTTCAGTACTTCAATTGCCATGCTCTTCCCTTTGCCAAATGCTATGTATTGTGTAGTCCACTCTGGTGAGTTTGAAATTGAACATCATTAAAAAAGTAAAGTATAGAACACAATAATGCACTGAAAAAAAAAATAAAATCATATAATTTTGTAATTGCTTAAAAATTTAATTTGTGAATTTGAGCTATAGAACCTTTTTTGTGACAAATTTCAAAGCGTAAGTAGTGAAATATATTTCATTGGCTTTTTATAAGGAAATTTATCAATGGTGTTAATATACATGCTTTGTTGTGATGTCTGAAGTGTTAAATATTGCAGCTGTCAGGAAGAGAATGTTTAAGAAGGCATTTAGAGAAGACTACCGCATTAAAAGTAGCAATTTAGCTTGACACTACTAGCGAGATGGCTTGACTGAAATGATATTTTTTCTCTACTTTACAAAGCATTTACAAATTCTGTTTAATTGTAGTGCTTTGTGCCTATCTTGCACAGGAAGATTACATTCTTTCTCACAGGCTTACAATTATTAGTGAGATGTGAGTGAATTGCCAACCTGGTGCGTATTGTAAAGGACACAGTTCCTGTTCCAAAGGATGAAAAGCCTCCACATTGTATTGTGCCTTTTAAATAAGCTCTCCATAAAAAATTGTCTGAGTGCACATAGAAGCAAAGCAAACTACCAATGAGACAACAATGAGGTTCTGTGGAATAAGCTCGGCTGGACCAGGGTCCCTTGGCTGGAAAATCACTCTTCAGATTTCTTCAGATCATGTGGAATGCTTCAGATGAACAACTGGGGAGAATACTGCAGGCAGTTCTTCCACTCTTAAGGCTAATTTAAATGGCTTCCATAGCACAGCATACTGTAAAACAATATACAGTTGTGCCTGCAGTTTAGGAGTCAGTCCTGCTGTTGTCTTGATCTCTGCTCTCCATTAGGAACATACTTTTCACTTCAAGAGTACTGCAGCAACGGCCAGGCTGGCAGAGAGCCTGTGGAACCTCCACCCTTGGAGTTTTTCAACATTCATGTACACAAAGCTTCAGCTGACCTGCCTGGTGTTGGCAGTGCTCCCACTTCAGGAGGTAGTCTGGAATAGGAGACCCCCAGATGTCCCTTCTAAACATTTACTGGATTCCATAATCCTAAATTACCTGCCTGCAGGGAATCACTAGTGTAGGTGCACTGTTCCAAGAAGACTGAAATACATGAACCATTCTTTTTGCTTTTAAATGGAAAAAAAAAAAGTAGAAATAGATAGTTTTTCAAAAAATAATAGATAAATACAAATTGTTTTTATTTCAATGGCTAGGAAATTCCAAGGCAGTATCCAAGGCAGAATTCTGACTAAAAACATTGAATTAAAACAACATTTATTTTATAATCACAGCACAGGTAACTCTTTCATTAGTGACAGTAGTGCTTTATGGTTTATTACAGTGAAAGAGACATCCATTTTCATAATATTTTCTCTTTCTAAAGACAGTATTGTAGGATTAAAAAAGCATCATACTCCTGCATACAAAGATGTTTGCTGAACACAGATAAATGTAACGTCT
The DNA here is from genome assembly GCA_013401315.1 of Balaeniceps rex. Classification (NCBI taxonomy): domain Eukaryota; kingdom Metazoa; phylum Chordata; class Aves; order Pelecaniformes; family Balaenicipitidae; genus Balaeniceps; species Balaeniceps rex. Next base: position 11,104 of record VYZW01019025.1, on the reverse strand, counting down.
CTTTGACTGGACAGATGAACATCCTGAAACTATAGTTCAAATGACTCTTTGAGCTGATAGGATTATCAACTCTATAACTCTAAACTCTTGGACATAATCATCTTGAACTCATATTGGCTGAAGTACATTTAATTGTGGAGGAAACGGGTGCAGATCCCATGAATCTGCCACTGTTCTAACTATGTGATCCATCCACTCTTTACTTTATGGAAAGAAATAATATACTTTGACAACAAAGATTACAGCTACAACTGTAATTTCATTCTAGATCAAAAGAGTAGCCTTAAGGGCAGATACTTCCTCCCACTCTCATACTCAAAATAAATAAATGTATACCCAATTTCATGCAGAATGATCTATATCTAGATGACACTCTTTACATCATTATGTCAATGAAAGCCTTAAGCAACTTTTTAAAAAGCAACTGTCAGATGTGTGATTAAAAAAAGAAAGTATTTATTTTTCTTCTTGCTTTTTTGCCATTGTAAATTGATGAACTCATACAGGTTCATTAGGAGTTCACTGGACAAATAAAAGAAACTGCTTTAGATGAAGCTGAAGGTTTTGCATCATGTTATGAATTTCAGTGATAATGTGAGAGTTAGGGAAATAATTAACTCTACCTCTAGCCTACTCTGGCAAATAACAGTTTGATTCTTTTATAGTGTATTAGTTTTATTTTATCTAATTAACTAGATTTAATATGAAATTTAAAGTAGGACAGTAGCATTCATGCACATGATCTACTGAATCCATTAAGATTAACTATTTCTAATTAAAAATGCTGTCAAAAATCGTACTAACAACATGTCACTTTGCTTTTTATTATTCAACAACAATAGACTGAAGAAACCTTTTCTTTTATAATTCTGATGAGGTAGCATTTAAAATTAGTATATTATTTAAAAGTATAAATTACAAATTGACATCTGGTAAATTAATGCAGGTTGATATGATACTGATAATAAGATCAAGGTTATAGATTTTGACATAAGTCCTTTATAGAGAATAAAAATAATATTGTTTAATCTATGACTAAAATTTACTGTATCTTAATACCTTTTGAACTTTGCAAGAAGACTATCATGGTACAGCAGTGACTTTGAAAAGAATTATACCAAAATTGTCATAACATTACACACTTAGTAATTTATCATTTACTATTGTAAGTTGTCTTTATATGCAGATGCAGTGTAAACTTTAAAAAAAGAAATAATTGGTCATTTCCATTTTTATCCAGAATTATTAAAATTCATAAAATTACTAGCTAGTAAATTTAATTTATTATGATCTAATTATATTAACATTTGGCATACACTAGTAAGCTTTATAAATAATACTTTGGGACACAGAAGGAAAAGATCAGTAATTCATTCTCAGACCTCAATATATTTTTTTATGCTAAACAAGAACTTGTATTTGATTGATTATGATGAGATTGGAAAACAGTTTTATGATAGCCCAAGTGACCATTTTATGACCATACTTCATTGGTGAAATTTTAGCGTCAAACGAGAGGGAGGAAAAAACAAACACTTCATTTCCACCTGCTGGTTTTAATGTTTACCTAACAAAAAAACAACCATAGAAAATGAAAATCTAGCTTTTCAAAGCTATGCTATTTTTAAAGGTTAATTTTCAAGAAAAAAATTCAGTAAGTAAAAATACATTCAGCTGTGCTCGTTAGGTTTATACTGTCACTTTTTGAGCAAACTGCTCAATAGGAAGTCCCTTCTTCCAGAGATCATTATCAGCATGACTACATGTTGTTGGTGTTATTAGTGTAAGGTTAAAATAATCCTTAACCTTTCTGGATATTTAAGTAAATGTAAATATTGAATACAAACACAAGGTTTCCACCAAAAAAAGTAAATGAACATATTTGTACCAAAACCTAAAGAGTGTGTCGTTCTGTTAAAATTCTATCCATCTGTTTACAAGATACCTAGGGGTTTCAATATATTCAATGTACTCTTATGAGTAATGGTAGAACACATGATTTTTAAATGATTTAGTAGGAATCCAGAGAGACAGGAAAAACAAAGGATGCAATTAGAGATGGCAACTATCGATTAAAAATCCTTATCCAGTTCACTTAAGGAATGGAAAATGATAAATGACATAATTTTATCATTGGACAGAATGTCAAAAAAACAATGTTGTTTCTCATATATCTCTAGTGTGAACTTCTCTGGAGAAACTCAATAAGTTTTCTGATGTCTGAGAAAAAGGAAAAATAATGTTATTAGTGTTTCACAACAGAGGTGTGAGAAGGTAACATCAGGTACGAAAAGAGAGGAAACTAAAGGCACAGGTGAAAAATCTATCTGATTCTATGACCTTCTCTATAATGGCCGCTTAAATAATATTTTAAAGGAATAGAGTGGTGAAAGGATCGATTTTGCAAAGTTATTGCTAAATATTCTTTATTTTATTCTATTTTACAATCTTACTAAGAAAGGAATACAGTTCCAAGAATAAAAATCTTAATACTTTATTTTCATTGCCAAAATAAGAACTCAGGAGGCCAAATTAATCTCTGGCACAGCACTAATGAATGCATTGAAATCACACGAGGGGTGATTTTAGCTCATAATGTTTAATGGATTTCAAATTTTGGCAAAATAATTTCTCCCAAACCTCATTATTTAAAATGCAGAGTGGGAAAAAAAAAACAAAAAACAAACAAACAAAAACACCAACCAAACAAAAAACCCTCCAAAAAACCTACAAAAACAAAGGAATTAGGAAATGAACCAAAGTTTTGAGTTTTGGACTATATTAAAGCAAAACAGAACAAAACATGAAGTAGACAGACTCCCCAATCCTGGTTTCTAAACAACAACAACAAAATGGCAACTGGAAAGAAAACAAGGCAAAAATTTCAGGTATCTTAAATAGAAGTCTGGATGTAGTGATCCTCTGCTCTAGACTACTGTTAATCAGGAGCAACTGCTTTGCAGCCAAGCAATAAAACCAGTGTAGTGGGTCAATAACCCATAAAACAGGTGAACTGTAAGTCTCTCATGCAAAAGTGAATCAACTCCAGATTAAATGACTGTCAAAATATTTCTCTATGTCTAGCTTATTAAGAGTGAATCAACCTTTTTTTCTGATTTTTTTTACATAACATATTAACCTCTTCTGCATGACAAGAAACAATGCCAGAGCTTACCATAACCTGCTTCATTTCCACTTCATCTAGTGCCAAAAAATAGGCAGTCCCTGGAACCTCCAAGGACAATCCACTCTTCCTGGCAACCTCACAGTTTAAAAACCACAACATAGTATAAAAATATCTTAATCAAGATTTATGTGGAATTAAATGAGTTTTTTGAGTGGATTAACAGTGGGCTGGGAACTTCTGATTTGTATTTGCAGCTCAGCAGAGGAAGCAGTTCTTCCGTACTGTGCATCAAGTGTGTCATTCTTTATATAGTTTACTTTTTTTTTTTGCATCCTGATCTTGATTCTCGACACAATGTAATCTGACACCACAATCAATGCAACTCAGCATACTGATTTGAAAAATAGTCACTAGTGGCACTAAAGAAGCTAATGGAGGACTCAAAAGATCTAATTTTGGTTTTATATTCGGGCAGGTTTTTATGCATAATTTCAGTGAAGTGTCAGTATTTCTGTTACCCAATTGTAAAATGGAGATGATAATACTTCTCTGCATCTTTAGAACATTATGCAAAATTCTGAAGCGCTACCACGCTAAGGAAAAATACTTTAAATGGATTTGGATTCTTGTTTTTAACAGGAACTGCTGTTAAGCAAAAAGTATGGGAATCTGGATATAACTCAGCTGGGGCCAAAATTTTATCTTCCTTCCACCAGCATTCAGAAACAGACAGAAACTTCATTTGCTTAAAGCTGCTTTGGTTTTCACCTGCTTTATTATGGCCCTTATGAGATGCACCCCTTTTTATACCCAAATCTGCTAAAATAGCGTCCTGACATCTCTCAGTCTGTCTAAAATCAAGGCTTCAGTGTCCATGGAGTACAGTGACCACCAGAAGACATAAGTGAAATTCTTTCACATATACTATGTCCAAATGCATTAATTCCTTTTAACTCATTGTCCTGGTTTCAGCTGGGATAGAGTTAATTTTCATCCTAGTAACTGGCACAGTGCTGTGTTTTGGATTTAGTATGGGAATAATGTTGATAACACACTGATGGTTTAGTTGTTGCTAAGAAGTGCTTACACTAGTCATGGGATTTTCAGCTTCCCATGCTTTGCCAGGTGCACAAGAATGGGAGGGGGCACAGCCGGGACAGTTGATTCAAACTGACCAAAGGGTNTCAGTCAGTGGGTGGTGAGCAGTTGCATCACTTGTTTTTCTTGGGCTTTGTTTCTCTCTCTCTCATTGTTCTCCTTTTCATTACAATTATTTTTTATTATTATTATTATTATTATTATTATTTTATTTCCGTTATTAAGCTGTTCTTATCTCAATCCATGAGTTTTCTCACTTTTGCCCTTCCGATTGTCTCCCTCATGCACAGCAGGGGGAGGGTGAGCGAGCGGCTGTGTGGTGCTTGGCTGCTGACAGGCTAAACCGCAACATTCACGCTTAAACTACCCCTTTCCCTACTGACAGGACACAGAAAATCATCATAGCCTCTACATTCAGGGAGAGACTTGTATGGTACTGTAGCAGGCCCCAGAAAGAGAGCACGTTAGGAACCAGTGTTCATTTTACTTTCTAGAAAAAAATTTCAACATGATCTAGTCAGTGCTTTTAAGTGTATGTAAGTGGTTTTAAGCGCATATAAGGGAAATGCTTATGGTACAGTAAAAGTTACTGTTTTGATCTTGCATTTACAAAATTTAAAGTTTTCATTGTGTTTTTCAGGGGAAGGCTCCAGCAAGAAGAGGAAAGAAATGCAAATATTTCAAAAAGGAATAAGTTGCTGTATTGAAACCTTGAAAAGTATTCCTCCTTGTCATTTTCTTTAGTACTTAACTAGGATCAGAAGAGTTTTCACTGACTTAGAACAGACTAAAATTAAACTGTTTTCATTATGGTTAGAAAAAAATATTAACAAACAATGTTTTGCACCTCTAAAAATTAGTTTTTTAAAAGCACTAGGTTATATTTTAAAATAATTTATAAAAATATGCCATGGGTGATGTAGTCATATAGGTACTACATCAGTTATGCTGCTCAGTGTGGATTACAAGAGCAGACCCTTAGAACAATTGTAAAGCTCAAAATGTTGTTCATGGGCAAAGAAGCAGCACACCCTATAGGTAAGTAAAGCCAAAAATTTATTGTTAGAATAACTGAAACCTTAAGAGTTTAATCATTATTAGTCCAGATATAGTTGTAACAGAATAATAATAATAATGTAGTTAAATTGTTATACACACTTTTTTGAGTTTCTGCTCTTTTTCCTGGTGTTATGTTGCCGTGCCTGTACTCCTCCATGCCACACGCTGGGTCTCCTCTTCTCAAGGCCCCCAATATCATACCAGGCCTGTAAGTCTCTACACTACATCACTGTGTTATAAATACCTTAATCTACCTACAACAACGGCTTGTTACTGCTTCCTGCACAAAACTAACGGTGTACACTGCTAACTGCATAAAACTGTGTATGGCTGTAACACACAGAGATAAAAAGTAAAATAAATTAGCCTTAGACACCTGGTCGATTAGAGAAATTGCTGTCACAGCTAAACCAAGTAAAATGAAGTTGCAGGCAGGTCAAGAAAAGTTCACAGGGAGCAAGGCTGACAAACACCAGTCCTGAGGCCTTGCAAACTCCTTACAAATCTTATGACCTATACCAAGCCATGGCAGCACTGTATTACTGAGTTACATGGTTACACATTGCGTATTTTTTCAGGGGCTATGTCTCTCTGTTTTTTATACTAGTTTGTTAGAGAACTTGCATCACATCTGACATGGTAAACTAATTTTGTGTGTGTGTGTCCCCAAACACTGCAATGTTGGGTTTGGTTGTTTTGTTGTTTTTTTTTTTAAACCACCAAAAAGAGTGTATACACTTGTCTGTACAGTTGTCTTTCTTGTCTATACAAGAAAGCTTTATCCTCAGTCTGTTTTGATCTTAAAGCCCAGGCCAGTAAATTTAAAAGAGTCAAATCATCTGAAGGGTACCAGAGGTATCTTTGCTGAATCTAAAAAATAGTGTGACCAGCACTGGAACATAAGTGCTACTTAATGCAACTTCGAAAGGAAACCTTGCTGCCAGCAAGACCATTAACCATTAATAAGAAACGTGAAGGAGGAAGGTGGCCATGAGATACTTTACAGAGATCTGGAAAATAACATCTACTTCTTCAAAACTCGGGTCTTGTTAACTTCAGTGAAATCTGCTTCATTAGTAACAATNNAAATCTGCTTCATTAGTAACAATTTTTAGTTGCAATGTATAAGCCAGACAGTCACGCTGCTCTGTATTTCACAAAGAGACAAACCAGTCACAACTCACAATTTGGTGAGTGCTTAAGTTCTAAAAATAGGAATTCCACCACACAGAATCAGCAAGATTTCTGCTAAATTTTCAATACAAAATGCAATCTAAAATTAGCTTTTCCCTCTTTCTTCACATCCTTATTCTTTTTTTTATGAATTTGTTATAACTAATCATTTTGTTATGACTATTTTATACGTGGGATCTTTATGCCCCACTATATCACAAAAATGTTTCTCTAACTGTAGTTTAATATGCCATCCTTTTTCCCCCAATCAAGTCCTTTCTGTGCTCATTCTTCAAGCCTAGAAGTACAAGCAGACCACTGAAAGCCATCCTTTTTTCCTGCCTTTTAGTGTATTCTGCCTAAAAATCTTCTCTTTTAATCTCCCATAGCACCTAATAAATTTTATGTTGGGCACCTTCCTTTTTCCCACTCTGTCATCTGATTATCACCTCTAACTGTTGCTAGCACTTTGTTTCAGAAATACAAGCTAAGCAAAAGGAAATATCTGCTACTAAATTGAATGTACCTTCTAATTTCAAAATACATAGGCAAGGTAATCTCAATATATGCTTTCCTTTGTTCAAGGATAAGAAGCAAAAAACATCCTGGGACAATGAAATCAGCCTGGAAATATGTGTAATATTGAGTCTTATTATATGGTTTTATTATTTGTAGTCTCCCACGTGTGCACTGCCTCTTTCAGATAGAAAAAAGTGACAGACCTCTGTCATTCAGATCTTTCACTCTAAATTAAACATGGCAAAGTTTATACTGCATACTTGTTTTGAGAGAATCTATGGGGAAAAGGAACATGAAGGTTAAAGCAGTGAGAAATTATGAGCTAAGAACTTAAAATCATTCTTGTGAGTATATTGAAAAAAGTTGGGAAAAAAGAAATCCTTCTTACTTATGCCATAATATAGAAAAATGTCCTAGGTATTAAAAAAGAGTAGAAGTTTCAAAGGACATCATGGAAATATGGCATTGATAGCGTTATAGTAGTACTAGCATTAAATTCTTAGTTTGGACACTTGAAGATTTTCTTACAAGGTAGTAAGGAAAAGGGTGGCAAACCTGGGTGGGCTTAGGTACACCAGGCTGAAACTGAGGTATGCAGTGTCATGATATCTTCTGTGTTTCTGATAGAGAATCCTCCTCAAGTCAAAAAGATTTTCTATCATGAGTGCTCCTTTCAGGCTATACAAAGTTTCTAAAGAGCAGAAATCCAGAACAGCATGCACAGGATCTGTAAGACTGCTGTGCAGATTAAATTGAGCAGCCAATTTATAGAGGATATTATGGCAGTATAACAGGATCTCATATAACAGAGCATCATTAAATGTTATAAACTGGTATCTGCAACATTTAACTGCCTTTTTAGAAGTCTACAAGTAATTAATAAGATGTAGTTTAATTAACGTGGTTCAGTGTTAGCAATTTACGTGTTTGCATTAAGGAATCATCTAAGATAATATATTAATGGTCCAAATTATCTTCTCAGGAGTGCATGCAGCTATGTTGGAATAAACCTGGAAGACCTTGATTGACCTGTCAATTTAATAACTAATACTTGCTGAAGTATATTATGTGCAGTTATAATTTTTGTTAATGTTTTCCTATGTCTACTTAGAGAATTCTCATGCATTCCGTCTTAACTCTCTTTCACATAAAATCAAGTGTTGTCCACAGTATGACCAAAGGATTGGGGCAGAGGCTCCAACTGAATATGATTGAGGAGAATACAGCTACTCCACTGAAAACAAGACTTTTGTTTCTTCCATAAATAAAGCCTTGTGAGACCTAATAATCCTTCTTTCCTATAACCTTCTCTTTTCTGTGCCTTTTGCAAACTCCGTGGAAGTATTTCTCCCATTCTGATGACTTTGAGAAATAGTAAGAGAAATCTTCACAAGAATGCTTTAGGCCTCATTTTTATTTTCAAGATTTATCATTGTCTTAATTTGGGTCTAATGTTACAATGAAAGAGAAATTATATCTTTGTCTCTACAGATAGAAGTTACTTTGGCCCATGTTTTTTTCTGGAAGGTACAAGTACCAAATATTCATTCCTCTGTCTCACTCAGCATCTTTTTTTAATAACACTCAGCAAGCATCATACAAACAGCCCTTCATCTGTATTGATTGTAAACTAAACAAGTTTATTAACTAAATATAACACAACAGAATTTTAAAAAGGCATTAGTACCTCAGCATTATCTGGAGCCCATTTGACAAGTAGCTTCATAAACAAAACCCTCAGCTGTATTGATCTGAAACTCAGAAGAGGGGAAAAGAGAGGTGAACTTATTTGAGATTTCTAGTAAAAAGATGAAAGAGAAAGGCTGGCTAACTATCGGAGAAGTATTAGTTGGATACATACAGCCTGAGCCTTTCCACAAGAAGAGTTGTAACCTTTCCCAGCCTTGACTGTAACAGAAGAGGAATACAGCACTAGATCATCCTGCAAAACAACTTGCCATCTCTGGAAATGGGATCACCCATTCTTTTGGTTTTAATACCACCTCCGCTACAAACTCTTCCTCTTCCCAAAGGAGATTCTTAAAGCTTGACTAACCTGACTTCTTGCTATTAAATTTCCATCTAGCTCAAATTTTACAGCTTGNCATCTGGGTTTTGCTGCTGTTGTTCTGAACTTAATTCAGAAATAAAAACATCTTTCCTGCTAAATTAATGAATCTTTTATTTTCACCCTGTAAAAATATTTATGGACTGTAATCAAATCACCTCTTCATCTTGACA
>VYZW01019024.1:0-19701 GCA_013401315.1 Balaeniceps rex | reverse complement strand
TAGTATTCTGCTTACAGGACTTGCCCTGGAAATTGAAAAACTACACCATCATCAGCCTGAGTGGATACAAATCCACAGCTCCCATCTCTTCGGAGAGTGCCCTAGCCACATGGCTTTTGTTGAAGCTGTGCCATTTTTGTGCAGCCAGGAATGTGGAATTTGTTTGGCCTGCAAAGAAAATTGCAAAGGGGAGTCTATTTCTGTAATCTAATAGGCAAAACACTCTGCTGGAGAGGAGGGGAAGCTAAAATAGTTCTTTCCCGAGGGCCTGCTTAGAATATGTATTTTCCATGCAACAGTCTTCGGATAAAATGCATTAGCAATATTGGAAGAAAAACTGAAACACAGGAACTTTCCTGTTTCCACAATGGACACATCTCATTGTCTCACAATTGGCCTCTTTTGCTTACTTTTTCTTTCTGGCCCCAGTTCTTGCACCAGTTCTTGCACAAGGGCTTTATTCTAATGGATAAGTGTAAGGCTGGCATGGCATAAAACTAGCTAATAGATGGTGAATGAGACATTCTTATGATAAGAAAGCATCAACTTATGTTCAATATTCAGAACAACATCTTGAACCCTGAACTCAGCTAGTGGGTACACAAAGGCACCTCACTCACAACTGCATAGAAGTATTAAAGTCTAGGGAAAAACGGTTTCAAACATATTCAGCATTTCCTAGCAGCTGGCTTAAATATCTTCCTGAAGAAGATAAAAGTAGTCACTTCTACATACTCTAAATATTATTTGAGTTGATAAATTTCACCCCTGGAATGTCTTTATTAACCTCACCTACAAAGAAGCATCAAACTCATATGCTAACTTTGATCCTCCTTGCAGTTTTGGGGAAAAAAAATCCCAACTTAAATGCTCAAATCTATTTCTGAGAGAAATAAAAGTAATGTTAAAAATTGTAGACTCCATAAAAAGACAGAAATGCCTGGTTAAGAGTGAATTTCATGCTGACATGAAATTTCAAAGTGGCATTCCTAAGGAGAGCAGTTTTGTTAACCCATGAACAGGTAGATGCTTAGTTGGAGGCAATTTCATCTTGTTTGCCTTACCCTACAGTGGTGCTATAAGCTACAAAGTGCTATTGCAAATGACAGTTATAATCCAAAATTCAAACTCAGAGCTGCAGCCATGCTCTGAAATATGAACAAGCCTTCAGAGTTTTATATTTAAAGTCCCATGAGGCTCACAAAGCCTCAGAATATTTTACATGAAGGAACTGTTCCTCTCATACAATATTTGCTATATTATCTGTGAACGAAATACACTGTTTGTCCCTTTTTACAATCTGAAACTAATTTGACATGTTTTTCTCCATTACTTCTTCCTATATTACCTAGACCACAAAAAAGTCAATCACATATTCACCAGGGACAGCTTGCTGAATTGAAGTAGCAATGTGATATTTCCTTACAGCATTGTGTCCCGAAAACTTGAATTTCCCAGTTCTCCTCCTAAACTTCCCTGTTCTCCTCCTCAAAGTAGCTCAAACTGGAAACAGGTGACAGCAATGAGTTTCTGATGCCACAAGTCCTAAAGCTGAAATACAATCATCTAACCTGTCCATCACAAATGAAAACAAACTAAAAGCTGCTCTAATTGATACTGGCTATCAATAAGGCAAGATTTGATAATACAGGAAAAGAAACAGTTCAGCTCTGGCCTTGAAGAGTCAGGAAGGGGGTATCAGAAATGTCCTGCAGGGATCTGTCCCTCTGAGCTTGGAAAACCTTTTGACATCCGGAGCCATTAACTTTGCCTCTGGTTTTAGCCATGACAATGGCATGGAGCCATCCTCATGCTGGAGACTTGAGGCCAGAGTATTTGGGAACAAGTAAGCTTCACCAATAGGATAGCATATTGCAAACATTCATGTGATATTTTTTCATATTGCATTTATTATGTGTGGATTTGAGACATTTCTATGCCACTTTGAGAAAAAAAAAGTGTTTGAATTCTAATTGAATGAGACTGTACACTTATACGTAATTATATTCCTTTTCTACACATTAAAATTATGCAATACTTTTGTATATAAGACATTTCCATCCTCCGTATTTCACATGTTTAAAACCCAGGCTTTATTATTATTTTTGTTTGTCATACGGGAAGAAGTAAAAGGACAAGGAGGGGGGAAAAGTACAAGGAGGGGGGAAGAGAGAGACAGAGCAAGCAAGCACAAGAGAAATTTATAAAACAAGTATGTCTTTATAAATAGAGGTCACAATTTAATCTCGTATTCAGTCTTTCCTTCAGTATATTTACAGAATTGTAACATTGTACTTTTTATGGCGTAAAAAGATATTAATTCCAGCATTGTTTAAGTGGGAGGCAAAGAAATATATCCTGGTTTCAATTATGAAAGACAGATATATAAACAGGTTTTATTGGAAGGGCCTGATAGGAACAAAAGAATGTGATATTGATGGGCACAAGGGACTCAGACCTGCTCTTGTTCAAACCACTGGAAAAAACTTCCATTGGCTTCAGGGCTGCAGGATCAAGCACATCCCTAGGTCACAAACAGGTTTAGCAGACATGTTAAAATGGCTTCAGTTTCTGAGTACTGATGGCTCCATCCCCAGGAATCTGGATCTCACTGCCATTACCCACAGTCAATGGTAGCCAAAGGCCTGAATTTCTGCTTTAAGAAAGGTTGAAGCCTTGCCATAAATACTTTCCAGAGAATGGCAGTTATTATGGCAACAGTGTTCCCATTGCTCTAGTTAAGGTTGTGTCAGCATTTAAATTATAAACCCCTGTTTTCAGGGGTTTACATCTTGGCTATAAACATTTGCTGAGAGATGAAAATTGGCATTCACTGCCCTGAAGCCATTTTTTTAATAACAAAGCTTGGAGAAAATCAGACTGGGTTTTTTATACTGCAAGAGGGAAAAGAATTGGAGGCTTGTTGTGGGTGGTGAGGTGCATTTCTATATACATAGATGCATGTATACACAGAGATGGAGGGCAGGTATATTCCTAAAATGTAAAATCTGCTTTGTATTTTTTAATTGAATTTTGCTGGGCACTGAGATTTGTTAGTTTGTTTTAAATGCATTTGTGTAAGAGTACTAAAAAGAAAATGAGAACATTGCAGCTAGTATATTTCTTACAGCTGCATGAGCTTTCATAGGGATATAGCAATGTACATCAAAAATATGTTGCTTCTAAAATGCTAGCATTTTTGCCCTTTGTAAAGAAGTTGTCATATTATGCTTTGTCTAGTTTTTCTGAGTACAAATAGTCCTTTTTTAAGCTGCAGAAAACAAAACCCATTTACTTGTAACTACTCTTTCTCAAGGTGTCTTAGATGACATTTCCACTTTGAGTGTTCACATATGAAAACTCCACTAGCCAAAGAATTCCTCCTTCAGCAGCATCCAGAGCTGTGTGCTCCAGCCCTGCTCCTCTGCGTGCTAACCTCTGGCTCACAAAGGGGTGGTGCACATTGCTCTTCCTGAGTTTCTCTTGTTCTAAAAATCCTTTTAAATCCCTCTCACTCTCTGAGACGGTGTTTTTGAATGTGTGTGCATTTTGTGTGCGTCTATACACATATATGGATACATATATGTAAAACAACTGTGAAGAATTTGCTTGTGAATAACTTTTCTTGTGTGTTTGTTATATCTATATTAATACTGGATGACTACAAGAAATACGCCCTAGCAAAGCACAATTTTCTTGAAGGAGAGTTTTACATCTCTAATGAAATTAAGACAGAGAGACCAGATTCACAAAAGCAACATCACTGGGTATGCAGCACTGTTGTCAAAGGTACCTGAGGCCCATGCTACATATTGAAAATGCAATATGAAAACCTTTGGCAGGAGTGGCAGTTTCCAGTGCTCAGTGAAAGCAGTGAAACAAAATTGCTTCAGCATTCCCAAGGCCAGGAAGATCATTATTTCCTTATATTATGGACACCGAAGGAAACAACCGGTGAGAAGTACGCATCAGCCACCCTAACTAGAATTAGACACATGTCTAACAATATATCTCAAGCAGGCAATTTCTGGAAGAAGACTGGAACCTCCTGTTTCAGTTTAAAACAGAGTATGTGAATTTGAAGTCCTTCCAGGCTTGGGTGACCAGGACATCTTCTCACTCTTTCCAGTTGTAATCCACAACTTCAGTGTGGCCAAGCTCATCCACCAGAATAGTCAATGCCTGAGGTCCAATGCTGTGGTCTGACATACCTTATATTTATCCACAGATCCTTCAAAGGAAATGAATGTTGTCTCATCAAAGTTACTGATACTGCACTGTGGTGGTGGACAAGTGTGTGCTTATATAGGTGTGTTGGCAGTGACTATAGGTATAAAAAGCCTGGAATTAATTTTTCACATTTCTGAGCTCAGCTAATTGATATGTAGCTTCACGGGAAATCATAGGCTTCGAGCTGTCAGATCACTGAAGTGAGTTACCCATCTGAGCAATGAAGACTTTATTACACAACAGGAGGGGAAGAAGGAAGAGCAGTCTGCTGCAGATACTGCCTGGTGCCTACAACCAGCAGGAGCCTTGGATCTCTCACAGACAGATCTAACACAGATTAACATTGCAAGTCTGCAAGCTCTCAGGAACCCTGGAAATCTCAGGTCTGCATAGACTGGAAACAAATTAGGGGAAGATAATTTCTACAATTAATTTAATACTAAATGTAAATTAAAACAAAGTATCCCTTTATTTCACTTCTGATTAAAAAATTTTTTTTTTTTACCAAAAGCATCAGACTCATATGCTATTCATTGCATTTAATACTTAACGTGCTACCTTCAGCTGTGGACTTATGTATCTGATTGGACTGCTGGTTATTTCAGAAGCATAAACAACACCCATTACTATTTTTCCTTGAAATGGACGAGGATACACACCTTAATCACATCTTTTGGAACTATATTTCTGGGAAAAAAAGTTCTATGAGATCTTGCACCTCTCTCATCCTTAATGATTTTCAGAGAGTACAGAAAGGTCAATAGGATATTGAGTACCAGCTCATTATGAGATATTATTAGTGGGCATGATAATCGTTTGAGCTCTTCCATAGCATGACTACGTACTTCAGTGCATATATTAATGAATAAGCCATTATTTAAATGGCAATTCATCTCTCACTGTTATAAGTAATAAGCCTCTGTGTACATAAATCCAGATAAGGCCCTTTCATGTAATGTATAGCACATTATTTCACTTAGTTAATGAAAGAACAAGTACCAGCTAACAAATGGAAAATCATCTGGGTTCTTTTCCTGGGGCTGTGGAGATATATTTTTCCTGTTTATTTTTCCTGTCAGCGAAAGAAAGGCAAGTTGAAAAACAAAACTGAGCCTGTCTGGTACAATTCAGAGCAATTAGCACCATTGAGATAATGAAAACTCTTATTTATTTGTACTGATGTTCTACTACTGCAAAGAGAAGATTCACTGAGCTCCAAGGCCTTTTTCTGTTCTGCTCAAATAGGTCCATCAATCTCCTACCCTAAAGAGTGTCCAGTCTAGTTTCAGAGAAGATAAAAAATGGGAATGATGACAAGGGAAATGAAAGTTAGTTGGCACCATTCATTGGAAATTGTTGCCCAGTCCAGTCATTCCAAATCATGTGTGAGGGTCATAGAGGAATCATGACTATGATAGAAAGTGGCAAGACATGAAGACCGTTATGGTAGAAACTGTAGACATGCAGAGCACTAAAAAAAGGGAGGGAATAATGTAAAAAAGCAAATACGGACATGGAAGAAGGGCAAAGTTACGAAGCCTCGAGAGTTTCAGAACTTGAATATGATCAGGTGAAAATGGAGAATTGCTGGGGACAGTGGACAGAGGCAGAATCTAAATATACATCTTCCCAGTAGTGTCTTGTATAATAGCAGGTGATCGTTTGAAGAGGTGAGGAAAAACCTGCACCTAGATGAGTTTAGAGAGGTTAGGAAAGACTGAAAAAAGATGGACATCATTGTATTGGGTTTGTGTGGCAAGGTTTTGATAGCAGGGGGGCTACAGGGGTGGCTTCTGTGAAAAGCTGCTAGAAGCTTCCCCTAGGTCTGACAGACCCTATGCCAGCCAGCTCCAAGATGGACCCACCGCTGGCCAAGGCCAAGCCAATCAGCAACAGTGGTAGTGCCTCCGTGACAACGTATTTAAGAAATGGGGAAAAAAGAACCAACAGGACACAAACTGCAGCTGGAGTGAGAATGTGTGAGCAGAACAACTATGCAGACACCAAGGTCAGTGAAGAAGGAGGGGGAGGAGGTGCTCCAGGCACCAGAACAGAGATTCCCCTGCAGCCCATGGTGAAGACCGTGGTGAGGCAGGCTGTCCCCCTGCAGCCCATGGAGGTTAACAATAGAACAGATATCCACCTGCAGCCCGTGGAGGACCCCATGCCAGAGCAGGTGGACACCTGAAGGAGGCTGTGACCCCGTGGGAAGCCCACGCTGGAGCAGGCTCCTGGCAGGACCTTTGGACCCTTGGAGAGAGGAGCCCATGCTNGGACCCATGGAGAGAGGAGCCCATGCTGGAGCAGGTTTGCTGGCAGGACTTGTGACCCCATGGGGGACCCATGCTTGAGCAGTCTGCTCCTGAAGGAGTGCACCCCATGGAAGAGACCCACACTGGAGCAGTTCGTGAAGAACTGCAGCCCATGGGAAGGACTCATGTTGGAGAAGTTTGTGGAGGACTGTCTCCTTTGCGAGGGACTCCATGCTGGAGCAGGGGAAGAGTGTGAGGAGTCCTCCCCGTGAAGAGGAAGGAGCGGCAGAGACAACATGTGATGAACTGACCACAACCCCCATTCTCCGTCCCTCTGCCCCACTCGGAGGGAGGAGGTGGAGAAAATGGGGAGTGAAGTTGAGCCTGGGAAGAAGGGAGGGGTGGGGGAAGGTGCTTTAAGAAGGTGGTTTTATATCTCATTATCCTACTCTGTTTTGATTGGGAATAAATTAAACTGATTTTCCCCAAGTCGAGTCTGTTTTGCCCATGACAGTAATTGCTGAGTGATCTCCCTGTCCTTATCTCGACCCACAAGCTTTTCGTTATATTTTCTGTCCCCTGTCCAGTTGAGAAGGGGAGTGATAGAGCAGCTTTGGTGGGCATTTGGCATCCAGCCAGGGTCAACCCACCATATACAGATGAGTGGAAAGAATCAAGAAAACGTGATGAGAAGAAAGCACAACCCTAAAACATGATACAGGAATATGTGTCACATGGGGCAATAGGGATGGGAGAATGGATTAAACCCTGATAAATCCATTCTGCCACTCAAGAATGAAAGAAATGGAAATGAGGATCTATTCAAATGAAGCCTAAAGGAGCAACCAGGGAAGACTGCTGAAGAGTCAGCATAACCACTACAAAAACTGAGGAAGAAGATCAAAATGAAGATAGCAAAGGAAAAAAGAATGAAAAAAAAAAAAAGAAAAAGACATGAAAGCTACAGCCTAAATTTGATGAAGAAAGGTGTAGAGTGCAGATCTACAAAGAACAGAGTATCTTCTGCGTTCCTCTTTCCTCCTCTCCCCTTCTGCAATTGCATTAGTACTCTTCATATTCACAGAGCTCTTTCTCTATACCTATACATCCAATCTCACACAACGTTTGCAAGGCCAGAAAAGGCAGCTTTGTGCAAGCAGTTCTAGCACCACAGAAGGTGAATGTAAGAGTGGAGCTAAGAGGGATGGGTGGCCACCCCTGAATGAATCATAGAATCATAGAGTGCTTTGGGTTGGAAGGCACCTTTAGAGGTCATCTGGTCCAACCCCCCTGCACTGAGCAGGGACATCAACAACTAGATCAGGTTGCTCAGAGCCCCGTCCAACCTGACCTTAAAGGTTTCTAGGGATGGGGCCTCCACTACCTCTCTGGACAACCTGTTCCAGTGTTTCACCACCCTCATTGTAAAAAATTTCTTCCTTATATCTAGCCTAAATCTACCCTCCTTTAGTTTAAAACCGTTGCTCCTTGTCCTGCCACCACAGGCCTCGCTAAAAGGATTGTCCCCATCTTTCCTATAGGCCCCCTTTAAGTACTGAAAGACCGTAATAAGGTCTCCCCGCAGTCTTCTCTTCTCCAGGCTGAACAGCCCCAACTCTCTCAGCCTGTCCTCGTAGGAGAGGTGCTCCAGCCCTCAGATCATTTTTGCGGCCCTCCTCTGGACCCACTCCTACAGGTCCATGCCCTTCTTTTGCTGAGGAAGCCCTGCATAAGGATCTATGAAATGGCCCAATTTCATCTGATCTGTGTTGATGAAGAGAAGAGAATAAGAAAAACAGTAAAAGTAACCAGAAATTACAAGTACATGGCCAAAGGACATGACAGTCATAAGCCAGGAAACATATCACTACCTGCTAGTGCTAGACTATAGGTAAGGAACACTTAGAAATTCACACAGCACTTTTCCCTATGGTGGCTTTGCATGTCAAGCAGAGGAAGAGATGAAGAAAAGAACCAAAATGATGAAAAAAGCGAAGCATATCTACCACTGCCTTTACAGAAAAGATTGAGGATGGAAGGAGCAGGGAAGTTAAGGGACAATAATGACACTGTAGGAACAGAGAAGACTATTTGCAAAGATAACGGATGTAAAATGAATGATAGGTAACAGAAGTGAAATGGTTGAGATGAAGGCTGTAGATGATATCCAGCCACAGAAACTCCTAGGAGAAAACAGCATTCTTTGGAGGTCAAACAAAAGATATAGTGTAGCAGTATAAACTTGTTCAGAAAAGAAGCTTAGCAAAAACAGTGCAGCTTTTGAAGGATTATTTTAAAACTCTTTAGTTTTAAAGCACTGCAAAAATCTTGATTAGTTTTGGGCATCTAATTGCATCAGTGTACTAAACAAGCCCTTGGATTTTAGATATGTGGAACTTGGAAAACTACCAGTGCAAGCTTATACTTGGATAGATAGATCTAAATACCAACAGTATCTCCCAACTGCAAAGAATCAAGAGATAATTTGCTTACCTCTATTATTTGTATCCCACCCCACAGGCAGGATCTGCTAATGGCTTGTACAGCACAATGTTTTTCTATCAACACTGCAATTTTAAGAGAGAACATAATAATAAATGAGATTGCATTTACAGCTTCAGAGCATTAAATTTAGCTAAAGTAAATATTGCCTGGGATTCCAGCTAGGCACTGAGTAAACAAGTTATGACTTCTTGGGCAAAACTTGTTGGGTGTGAGTGCCATGTTCTCAAGGTTTGTTCTGTAAAAAAGTTACACTGACACTTAAGCCAAGCACAAACATTATGTTCCCTAATAAGTAAGCCCTTAGGACTTGAGTGACACTTACAAGGACTCTAGGTTTTAGGTTTGTCTGCAGTGAAAGATTAATATCCTCCATGAATACACTTGTTTGTTTATTTGCATCTGGCCATCACTCTGAAAGCATCTGGTCCTCTGAGAAAACAAGTTTTTTTCAGAAATCATCTTCATATGAGGGAATACTGGAAGGTGAAATGCAGTGATAATTTCAAACATACTTCCTCTGGCTCTTTCACTGGAAAGAGCTTGAATGTAATTCTGCTGTCTCTGGGGGAAGGATTGTCAATCAGGACACTCCGCCAGGAGTGTTTGTTAGGCTCATTCTTGTGGGGAGCTGCAGAAGTCTGAAAGAATTTCAATGTGTTTATAGTAACATTTAAATAATGGATGAGCTAGGAAGATATGAATCATGGGAATCAGTTGTCCCAATCAATGCAGCCTGAACTGAATCATTGGACAGTTGTTATTTATTTATGTATTTTTGTAGTTGAAGCCAACTACACAACATAATAGCAAGTTCTACAGCATATGACATACAGTAAGAATTATACTCCATGCCATGTTATTATTCTCATAAAAACACCAGAAGGAATCAAGCTGAGCATCTTATTCCTGGAGGTTCCTTGCAAACGGAGTAAGGGACAGTCTCTTAGTCAATGAAGGCAGAGGAGGAAGAAAATAGTACAGAAGGACAAATAATTTCCAAAAAGAATCAGTAGCCTACCCAGACAGAACTGAGAATTGAACAAAGCAGAAACTGTTTACAGATTGGTACCACTTGTTTTGAAGGCAGTGGGACATTTGCAATTTCAGACATACAGCACCATACCTCTATTTGGGACTAGATTCAGTAGCTGAAAGTTTAAAAGATATAGTCATTCCAGTAATGCATTAAAAATTAAATGAATAGCAGGAGGTTTAAAAATATCCCATAATAGAGAAGAGATGGGTGCCTGTCACTGCTGGATACTTGCTTGAAATGCAACAAATTGCAGGACATAGTAGGAGGCCAAAAATTTTACAAAAAGGGGCATCCAAATAATTTTAAACAGGGCACAATTAAGATGAACTATCTCCATTTTGTTATTCTGTGTTACAAGCTTAATGCTATTTAAATAATTTTTTTTATTGTGTGTTAATAACAGTAATAAAAAAAGCAAAAAATACAACATACAGCTATTTTACAACAAGCAGATGGTGGCTAGAGATGGGCTGCTCTCCAACTCTTCCAATTCTTGTCCAATTTGTGATCAAGAGAAAGGATAAACAGTTGTGTTACACCAATCTGTCATAATATTTCATTTCAAAGTTAACGATTCACAGTGGTTTATCAGATGTAACTAATTGTTTATCACCTTCTATTTATTGCAGGAACCAGCAGTTTGTTATGAAGAGGAAATTTTAGAAAATTAATTACTTTGGATGGAGGTAGAGATAACAGTGACATCAGTGTGCCTATGTGGCAACATGAAAGTCTAAGCATTCGAAACAAAAAGATCAAACTGCCCTCTTTCCCCCTTCAAAGGGAAAACCTGCATTAGGGAAATAAACTAATTTTGGAAGTCCTCGTGTTCTAGTACAGTGAAAAACCTAATGCATTTTGTCTTCAAGAGAATTAAAGAAAGATTTTTGTTGAACAGGAATGCTCAAGAACGTTTTTGGCGCTATGTTGAACCCCAAGACGGCCCAGTTGAACCCACCAGTTCCATGGATCTCTGGATGTTGACCTTTGCACATATTATCTTATAGCTTCTGTTACCCTTTATTTATCTTGGTTTTGTATATGCATACCTCACATTCTTCCAACTACGTGAATTCAAGATTTTCAGTGGAAACATCACTGGGATTTACTATAGTCTGCGCTGTATCATTTATTTACACTGAGGCAACACATTTACTATCAAAGGAGTTCCCAGAACCTAAGCCAAGGAAGATGATAGAAGTTACACTGCAAGATGTGGGTCAAGCACTTTGGATTTTTACTCACTACACCATGAAACATATGGCACAATACACCTGGGGAGCCATTTTCCCTTATGGTGATTCATCCTGCTGAATAGCACAGCAAGTTCAGTCTGGCATTAAATGTTAGCATATGCAGTCTGGCATACCAAGACAGCTCACTGGCATCTGAATTATTGACAACGTGAATAGTCTGTTTCGAAACATCAATTCAGATCAACATCACATATCAAGTGAACTAGCCAAAAATAATACGGACATATTACATTCAGTCAGTAGACTGTAATATTCCTTAGTTGAAAAAAAAAAAAAAAATCCCACAGGAACTTTAACATCTGCTTCTCATCTGTCCAGGCGATCTGGATTTATTAACTTTGCATCCAGGTGTGCATCATTTTGTGTTACATTTTAGCATCCGATATTCATATGTCATTCATTTCCAGGCATATCAGGAAGAAATGGTCTTTCAGAAGAGAAACTGACTCAGGATGATGAAGAAAATAGTAGTAATAATGACGGCAAAGTTAATATTGAAAATAAATAATTTTCAGCATTAAATGCTGAAAAGATTAAATAGATGAATAACAAGGATTAATTGCAAAAGCCATCTTGGACCACAGTAAAATAGGACTGTCTGACAGTCCCATGAATCTATATATCTTCCTGTGCCTTTTACAATTACAGTCCCAGCAGCTCAAAGGTGAAGGGGTACTCAAACAGGCACCAAAGGCAATCTTATATTTGTGGTGTGCCATTTTCAGTATAGCAGCTGGGACCACAAGACAGACCTTAAAAGGATGTAAAACCTAGAAAGAACACCTGCAGTAGGAGTGCAGCTCTGGCTTCAAAACGATGGGGTTCAGGTTTCTAATATGAAACATTTGCCTTCAGTAGAACATCCTGGCTCATGCCATCATAAAGGCTGGTAAAAATCCCTTAAAACTAAAGGGAGGGAGGCGAACAAGACGGAGAGTTAAGAAGCCATTATAAAATGCCAGTGTGTGTAACTCTGCAGTTTGAGTCTGATCCATGCTGGAGTCTTCCATTTCATCCTCTGAAGAGAAAATGACAGCAGGAAACTTCTAGTGTCAACCTTCATCTACTTTTCTGCATTTAGTAATGCTTTTTGACTGAACTTCTTTCCTGCTGCATTTTTTCCCACAACTTTTCTCATTTAATCTCATCTTCCTTCAGCAGCTTGAACTAATCCTATTGCTGCCTGTGAAATTTCTGAGTGTGTTACTGGGTTTGTCAGGAATCAGTCAAGTTCAGAATTAGAAAGACATTGGTTACTTGCTATACAAATATTGCAAATGTGATGCACCATAAAGTAAGAATTTGTCCAGACTGAGATTAGATGCAAGATTAGATTTTACAGACACAAGAAGAAAACTGAAGGATTCTTTGGTTTTTTGTGAATTTAGAAATCCCCTAATGGGGGATAGGCTGAATAGTATTTTGCAGAGTCAGGTACTTGTTTCCGAAGGACAAGATTGACATGGATTCTTGTAAAAGGGTGAATATACAGCAAAAGCCTTCCTATTCCTTGCCCAGCCCACACAAAAAGAGTTTATAGTTGTAATTCCTATGACCTGGCTGGCTACTTTTTTCCTTTTTGCAGGCAAAACCAAAAATAACTACCTATGCATTGGACTATGCACCAAATTTTGTCGAACAGCCTACAGAGAGGGTCATTCACTTGCATATCTATTTTTTTAGAATTTAAGTTAATGATATGATCTAACCCTGGGTTACAAATAGGCAGAATTATAGAATGCAGACTCTTGTTTTTAAAAAAAACAAGCATCTTAACCATTTGTTATTAAGCTTCCTGAAAAAAAGACATTAATTTGCCACCCAAAGGAGGCTAAGTACATAAGAAATAAAGGATTAGCTAATAAAAAACATGTCTGCAGATTTATCCAGATTTCAGGAAAATATTGTACGTGTAGCTAAATATTGCCAGGACACCAATAAAAGACCCCCAGAAAATATTCTACAAAGGAAATGCTTTGTATATGCAAAAGGCAATCTTATGTAAATTCCATTGTAGAGTTCTTCATCCAGTTTGCAGGGACTAAGGGGAGCAACTACAATTGTTCAGAGTAAAAACACTGAGGAGATTAAGAGATGAACATCATGAGGCATGGGGAAAAAACAAACTTTGGGCAGGATGACTGTGATGAAAAGTAGCAGGTGTGATAACTTAATAAGGAGAAAAATGCATTTCTCATTTAAAACACATTTACAAATTGCCATTAGCAAAAACCTACATTTTCAACTTTTCACAAAACTGTACTTTTTCTTGGTTTCACTGTCCTGGAAACTTTGACTAAATCTCTGGGGTTTTTCAGGATATAGGATACAATGTCAAGGAACAGCTTATAAAGTAGACGAGCTCATTTTTTTCACCTTATGTTTTAACTTTGTCTATTCTCACTGTGATTACCTAATGCAAGAGAGCAAGCAATCTGCAGTGACAGATTTCATACGAACCTCTTATAACTTTAGGTGACACTATATGATTCTTTATGTATACTTTTTTATGCAATAATAACACTAATAATATCCATGTTAAGGTTTAACTCTTTAATGTAATATGCAAACAGTAAATAATTAACCTTCAAAAAGTCAAGGAAAATTACACCCACCTTATGAATGAGGAAACTGACTTTCAAAAGAGTTTTTGAACTCAGAGTTATTGCATACATTAGTATGAATAAGTTTTGTACTAATGACTAAGGGAAACATTTCTCTCTTTCTTTAGACTGTTTTGATATGTGTATACTGTTCATAGTATTAATAATGATGACAAAGACAAAAAGAAGCTGGTAGAAAATAGAAGAGTTATATTAAATTGGCAGTCTCTTAATTTACATCTTTGGATCTTTTAAGTTACTTTTCAGACTACTCCTTTCTACTGACCCATTAACATAAGACCTAAAATCAGTGGACCAACTGCAGAAAAACAAGGGGAAAGCTGCAAGTTCCCACATATGTTGAAAAGAGCTTTCCAGACGACATTCTCTTCAACAGGCATGTTTGCCATTGTGGTCAGTGCCTCACCCTCAGGCACAGCTGGGGCCATACGCACCCCAGCACATCCAACAGGCATCCACAAGTGCACAGCAGCCGATGGGCTGCTTGGGAGATGAATATGTTTATGGACTAAAGGGGCAACAGGTGAGAGAGAGTCAGCTCATGGCAGCTCTAGATGCCACTTTACAACAATAGGAGAAATTGTCTGGATGTTCAGAGACCTGTCACCACAAGCCACACACCCATAACTTCTGCTACAGAGTCCTTACCAATGATTAAGTTCATTCATTATCTACATCACTAACAGATCTTAAAATTTGCATTGAGGATCATCAAAGGCATCAAAGACATAATCAAGGTTGAGATGTGTGAAGATTAAAGTTATTTGGGTGTAATACAGATAATGGAATATTTGATGCACAGGCAGGACAAAAAAGTGTATTTGGCTTAAATAATTAAATTTTACTGTAACATATTTTTACTTTGTTTTGAAATATATTGGGTTTTATTCACAATTTCAAGGTTAAATGTTTTCTCAAATGGAAATATCAGAATCTTGCTTTTTTAAAATAGTGAGAGGAAAGCTGATCTGAAAATATAATTTTAGAAGTTGTGGGTTTTCTTACTTAATGGAAAAAATTCAGCAAAACAACATGAATTTACAAAATTCTTGAGTGAAATCTGTGGTGTTTTTAATTGGTGTAATTGGTTTAAGCTTGGTCAAAAATTTAATCCATCTCCAGGTAACATATCCTGGTCAGATCATGTCAGTAATGCCCTAGACAACTGAATCCAAAATCCTCCTTAAATTGGAGTCCTCCTTACTAGAGGACTCCAATTCAATACTTTGCTGACAAGGTAATTATTACTTGTTTGAATTAAGGAAGCAGTCTTTACTATTTCTAAGCTTTTGTAGTAAAAAAATACTCATTAAGGCATCTCCACACAAATATGTATTAATATCAAGAGGAGTGTATTCACATGAGTGTTCTTTATACATTGGACATGCATATACAAACAATGTTTACATAAATCTACGTTTCTGAGAGGTAAAGAAATCTCTTTCACGTATAGCTTTTTTATGTATTTGCACTTACAGTTAGAAATGTATTTTTAAAATAGAGGACTATATCTTCTCTTTTAAGTGCATACCTTGAAACTGGTGGGACTGTTGACACATTGAAGGAGTTCTTCATGTAAATAGGGACTCCAGAATCAAGCCCAACAAAAAGAAAAGAGGTGTTGTAGAAGTCTTAACACAACTTCTAATGAAACAGTTGAACAGTCAATCTCCAAGTTCCATCCTAGCTCTGAAAACTGTAGAATGTAATATTATCACAGAAAATGATATATGAAGCTTTTAACTGCATTTTTTTCTAAAGCAAACAACAGCAGCTGCATGCTACTATGCACCAAAATATGGAGATATTTAATGGTTTGAATTGCATGTATTTATGCTTGGATCTTTCAAATGCTGTTTAGTGCAATGCCAGGGACATCACAGAGTCAATCTTACACAAAAGGAAAAAAAGCTTGTAGAAGGAGATCAATTTTTTCCAAGTTTTGTTTTCAGATGGTTCATAAACTATTTACCACTGATGCCATACTTCTTAGGGCAAAACAAATTTCATAAAAAAATTAATTACCATAGACAAATCTTGAATATTGGTAAACAATTACATAGTTTTACACATAGACAGTGCCTTAAATGGATAAGACGTGATATGCCATAATAATGATTTTATTTTATTTTAAAGGCAGATTCTTTCCATTGTGCTGACACAATAGTTTAAAGTAAAGTAGAATACAGTTTGAGACAAAGATCTCAAACATGACAGTAATTTTATCCTTCATTTATATTCCAGTTTGTCACAACTACCTCTTTATAGTCCAACATCCAAATAGAATAATTACAAGAAAAAGCAAGACTTTAGCAATGGCCTCGTGTCAATACTCATATTCTAAAAGCTGAGAAGAGGAAGATCTTCCATTAATAATGAAAAATTCAGTGTTGGTATTTCAAAGTGTTCCAGACAATTAGGCCAGTTAGATAAAGAAGTAATATCCAAAGCTGGAAGCAGGAATTTCAACAGGAGAATAAGACCTAGAACGGTGTAGATTTTAAAGAACTGAATTTCCATTCATATCAAAAGGAGTCAAAGCTGCTCAGGAGATAGCAATAAAGGTACAGAACTGGGCCTTGGGGAAAAAGAAAGAACTAGAAGACGACGACAAAGAAAAAGATACTAATAGGTAAGTACAAGCTAGGGCATGATGGCTGAAAATACAGAATTAGACTAAAACTGCAGAATCATTCAAAGTGAGAGGGTAGTGGTGGTGGTTTATGGTATTTCATTCATTAACAATGATAATTAAAATGAGGATGGTAAAACCCTCACACCTGTCTACACCTAAGTGGTGCAAGCTAGGACAAGATCATTCAAAGAATAGGAGTAAAAACTCTGAAAGAACCACTTAGAATAAGTGGGTGGTGATGGTTCAGGAGATGTGTTTATTAGTGGTGGCAATTGAATATAAAATGGCACAGCTTCCACACTCTTGCAGACAGCACAGTCTCTGTGAAAGGGGCCAGCCTCACTCACTTGGTGCTGATGTTAATCTGCACCTCTCAGCGTTCACCAGGAGGAAAACTATAGGTCTGAGATCCCCCCTTTTTTTGTGGCTACATAGAACTATGCATTGATATCTCCCTGCTTCTTAGGGGAAAATGGCTAAAATAAATTATTATTATTATCATCATCATCATCATCATCATCATCATTATCATCATCATATTTCTTGTTGCAAGTGTAATCCAGACAAACTGGAAGTAGCCACAGAGTCAGAATTCACTAACTGCTTTCCCCACGACCAACTTGGACAAGAGCCATGTCTCTTCCTCCTCTGCTCATTATAACATAATTTAATGGCTGTTATGTCTGGGGATGGCATTGGTAAACTCAAGCAGTGAGTTTCTCCTGGCAGGTAGACTTAGGTAGTGAGTTTCTGCTGGCAGGCCCAAGGAAACCCCTAGAACTTACATAGGTAGGCACAAAGCCAGATGTCAGGCAGGTGTGATTAACCTTCTAATATAAAAAATAAACATGTCTGTAGTAGGAGTTTTAGAAATATTCATCATTCCAAAATCAATTAACTCTTTACACTCCCCATTATAAGAAATTGTCAACAGAATTTTTTAAGACTGGAACCTTGTTTTATTAGGATTTCTGTACTGAACCTCTTGTCTCTCCACATTTGTATGTAAAGGCATAAACTGACTGACAAAGAGAAATATGACAAAGAATTTTGGCTCGGGCAGAAAAAAAAGTCTGTAGATGAAATATTTTCCTTTTCTAAATGTTACCAGTTTAGACATAGTTCTCAAAGAGTGCAGCATACAGAAATAAGACATTAATTCCCTTATGGTAACAAAACTGCAAAACTGCCCATCTGCAAAGGTCACTGCATCTGTGTTTTAGAAGTCATGAAGGACCAACCAAAGAAGTGTAGCTAGTGTGCAGATAAAAGGTATTTAGGCAAATGAGTGTACCCATACAATTTTTTCAGGTTCCTAATCAATGAAATGAAAGAAAAAAACCCAGCAAAATAAAAGAAAGATTATGATTAAAGATTATAATTAAAGATTTTAATTATAAACAATTCTGGATAATTTATTTTAAGCTTTCATGTTAGTAAAACTGAAATAATTTTTCCAGCCTCATCTGTTTTCCAGGTCCCAGTTCAGTATCCATTGGCACACTGTTGAAGGCCATTTTATCATATGTCCTTTTGCATTTCCCACAGAATGCCAAATAATGTAGGCCGGTATTTCCCTCCTAGCCCATTTCATTTCTTAGATTGTATGTAAGAACAATGATGTTTCTCTGAATTCACATCACTGCAAGGGAATGTTTAAAATGTAAAATGAATGAACTGAGTTTTCCCCTAAATGAAGAAAACATTTGTATTCAGAGCTTCTGACTACCATAGCCTTTACTTGATTCAATTTTGGGTTTGGGTTGTGTTTTTTGTTTTTTTTTTTACAGAAGATTTGAATTCTATACCAAGCCTAGGCCGATATTGACCTTTCAAACTTTCTGCTACTAAAAAAAGTTTGTAGATGTTCAGTTATCATAAATTACAGTGATAGTTATCATTGATTGCCGAACCATTTAGAAACATTCAAGAATTAATCTTCACAATAGCCTCGTGACAGAGGAACAAAAATGCAATGCAGCTTTCCAGAATCAAAGTAAAATTAAAGCTGAAAAAGGGTGTCAATGACACAGACTTTCTGCTCTCTGTTGTTGTATATGGGAAAGTTTCACACTGATACTGATTTTGACATGTTTACATAGTGCTTTATTTCCTTTTCCATAAACAAGCTAACAAGCTAACTACAGTGATGCAGCAGTTCACTGTCATGCCAAGGCAAGAGGCACTTTCAGAGTTAAGCTCCTAAACTTTTGCTTACCAGTGTTGCATGGATAGACTACCAGTTTGATAATCAGCATTGGTTTCTTGTATTAGAAATGGGAAACTGAAGAATACTGCGACACAGTGACTTCCAGCCCAGATACCTT
The DNA here is from genome assembly GCA_013401315.1 of Balaeniceps rex. Taxonomy (NCBI): domain Eukaryota; kingdom Metazoa; phylum Chordata; class Aves; order Pelecaniformes; family Balaenicipitidae; genus Balaeniceps; species Balaeniceps rex. Next base: position 836 of record VYZW01019024.1, on the reverse strand, counting down.
GAGTAGGTCTTAGAATAACAAAGACAATTTCATTGTCTTTCTTTGAGCATCCAGTTTCAGTTTGGGAAGATAAAGTCACCATCATGGACAGGATGAGAAATTCGTGGATCCCAGAGTCTTTTCTCCACTCTTAGATTTGCTAAATAATTGAGACAGTTTTCCCCATGATTTACCACTCCTTCATAAAGGCTTCTCTAACCTCTCTTTGATTATGACACAAAGTTCCTTGTACCTTTGTAACAAAATTATAACATTTGACTTTTAATTAACAAACTTTGGCATTATAGTATCTTCTAGAAAGAAAATACAGTGTGTGAGAGAGAAAGAAAGAAAGAAAGTTAAAAAGTCCTTCATATCTGTCAAACATATGCCAATTGAACTGTAAGCGAAATGCATCTGTTGCACCATTTTGAAAACGGAAAGTTTTTTTTTTTTAAATTAATGTTCTGTGTTTGCCTTGCCTGGCCTTGGGGGATAGGATGCACAGACATTTCTCCTCTGAAAGAGTTGACTTAAATTTAAATCATTCCATTACAGGTTTTAGAGTGCTAATAAACTTGCCACATTTTTGTATTCATCCAAATAATAACTAGCTGTAGGGGCTGGTGAAACAAGAACCATATTTTTTTAAAAAATTTCTGTAGTTTAGTTTCCAGAGTTGACTGGTTCTGAAGCTCATGGGAATTATAAAGTCCAGTGGAGCTGGGGTTCTCTCAAAGCCTTTCTCTGTCCCCGTACCACCTACAGCACTGTGGTCACTGCAGTGCTGATTTGGTAAGGTTACTAATTCATCTCAGGCTATGCTACTTTCCAGCGACTAGCACTTCATTAGGGTA
>VYZW01019023.1:79517-92489 GCA_013401315.1 Balaeniceps rex | reverse complement strand
CTTGTCATTTCTAAGCGAGTCAAAGCCATTAATATTAAAGAAATTGAAAAGGGAAGGTGAAAGTGAGCATTGGAGGAGAATCAAGTTTGGTGCACTTACTGAAATTATTGCTTCATCTTGCACAAGTGATGATTTGGTTCTGTGGTCTTCACGTGCTGAATTTCTGTGATCTACTGTGAAAACACTCTGAGTTACTCAGTTTCAGCTAGACAGAGTAGGAGCTTCTTTTCCAATAGGTGACGTGTAAATTATACTGCATCCTGTGGAAAGTTCTAAGTATCAAAGCCCCAGCATTAATGAATACTTTCCCATGATTATTTGAATTACTGCTTGCGGATTCTAGAACTTGGAGTGATGCCCTCAAAAATGCCAGGATGAAAAGCTAGTGAGGAAATTAATTATTCAGTTGGCACAGCAGGGTCTAAAGATTACCCTGTAAAGGAGGTATGATAACTCCCTAACAGTGAGGAGAGGGCAAAATACTGGTGTCCATCAAGCATCTTTAGTCCAAAGTAAGGTAAAAGGAAGCTGAAACAGTATGTACTTACATAATCAAAGGTTGTAAGAAAATATATGCTTTGTTGGGCTAAGATACATTACACAACAGTCAAATGCTGATATTTTTAATTGATTCAGTCCCCTATATTGTTATTTAATAATATTCTTCTACAATAATATGTATGCAAGTGAGTGGAAATAGAGGCACACGGATGATTATTGTTGCATTAGGTGCAATGATCTGTTACGCTGAGCACTACCCAATTCAAAAGCAATACAATTGGCATCAGTTGACTCTTGTGAATAAAGGAAACTATCTCGGAAAGAACATCTTGTGGAAAGATAATATTTTTAAGAAAGCATAATTCTATTATGCCACCAAATATCTCAGTAACACAGTGGATTTGCTTTGTTACTTGCATACACTTCCCAATTCAAATTTACGTATAGTCTTTAAGATTAACTTCTTGAAAGCAGATGAACATATTTGTGTGCCTACATACCTGCAGGCAGCTACAAACCAAAGTGTACTTCTAAAAGTAAAATTAATAAGGTTCATCCCTAATCAAAGCAACAAAATCTACACTTGTACAAGCCCATCAAGCTGTTCAGGCTCACTCACTACACTATAGTCAGTTCTCTTGGTACTGTTAGTATAGGGGAGAGGTAAAAGGAACCATTAGTCTTTTTTAGTTTAGATACAAATTTTCTGAAAGAAGCTTGATTTACCAATGGCCCTGGATGGAGGCAACTCTGCCTAATATTGTAGATGCCAGTTGGTATCATGTGTTAATTAGCCACCAGAAAAAGATACAGCTTTGGTGAGCTTGTTATACAGGAGAAAATCTGAAACATCTGCTCTTCTAAAGACACAACAACAACATTAAATATTTTGCTAACTAAGATAACAATATGCTTTATCCTCTTAGGTGGACCTTGCACAAAGTAGTAGTGAGGATATTTCAGCCATCCCCACCCTTTCCCATTTCATCTTCCAGATCAGACTAAGGATTCCAGGCTTCTGTAGATATTCCAGATGCAGATTCAACTCAGGTTTCAGTGCACTGAAATTTTGTCAACCGAAAAGGTACAAGCTCTGCAAGATTACACTTGACTCAAGTGACACAGGCTATATCCCCAAATATATGGATCTTCTTGTAACTTGTTCTTGTAACTTTTACAAGCTCCAAACTGAAGGGCAAAGTCTACCTGCCAGGGCAGCCTGTTCTTGCTGTCCCCTAACTGCTTCCATCTATCTTATATCCACACATATGAAAAAATCCCACCTAAATGTCTAAAATTAAGATCACATGCTCCAGTGTTGGCATTTTGACAGAAACAAACAGATCTCAGACTTTGTTTAGTGAGCACTAGCATGGCAATTTATAGAAATGAGAGTTTTAAGAGTTTCCATTTTCCCTTAAGTGTTGGACTTCTAGGTCAGACAGTATTTCCTAGGCTCCACCAAAGTCACTTCCCTTCTTGCTGAGCTGTGGAATAACATGAGAAGCCTGATCCAGAGAGGAAGATGAATTCATGAAGTACTAAAACACAAGTGCCACCAGACGTTAAAAGATTAGCAGGTTTTTGGACACAAGCTATACCATATTCAACTGTTAGGCAAAATATTTAACTTTTCCCTCAGGAAAAGCAGATCTCTCTTCTCTTCCAAAACACTTTTTGTTTTGTTTTGTTTTGTTTTTAAAAGGAAGTGTTAACCAACTCTGTTAGAGATAAAAATGACTGAAACTACTTTTTGCAATTTCTACATATGAATGGTGTTTCATTCTAAGCTCTTATAGAGTTTGCATCATTCAGATTACATGTCCAAGTCTGTTACAAAAAGTCAGATAGAGGATCAGGACCTGATACTATAGTCAAACTCCAATTCCTCACTTTTCATTGGTGCTCAACACTCCTTAATAATATCTTCATTAAAATCAGAAATGTCTAATTTAAAAAAGGTGGAGAGAAACCTCTTGTTTTTCTCTGTTTTTTTTTTCATTGGGTTAAGGTCCACATAAATGTAATTTAAAAAAATTAAAAAAAAAAAGAAGACAAGTCATTTAGGAAGGCTACAGATACAAATATTAAATCTTCTCTCCATTAAAGTCAGTGTATCCTCTATGGAAGAATTTTAAGGTATAGAAAATTATATACAGCATACATTGTATGATAAAACAACACAACAAGCTCACGTCAGCCACAGAAGGGTGAAGTTAGTCTTACAATTCATAGCAAGCTGGAATATGCTGAGAAACTAACTTCTCTAAAAATGAGTCCACGGGACTTTTCATGCCTGCAAATATGCATTTTTAAAAATTACATCTGGGTAAAACCTGTACTATTGGAGGCATCTGATCCATCTGTTGTTTTGCTACTTTTCTACTAAACATCTATTGGCTGCAAAATATTTCATAAGCAGACAGAAAAGAAGAGCTGTAACAAGTTTAATATTAAGGAACATGTTCAGAATTATTCTTTTCTGCATAAATGTTTGTATGCCTGTGTTTTAACCCTCTTTTCTCTGTCTTTCAATATTTTCTTGCTTCTGCCTACACCTGCAACAAATTTGGCATGTAATGTTCACAACTTTGTATAAGACTCAAGTGCCTTGTATTCACACTGATGGAGGATATGATTGTGTACAGATGCTTATTTTCATTTTCCGATGGATTTTTCCTTTCCTATCCAGACTTCTTTTGGCGGTGTTTAAAGTAGAAGAGGGGTTGAGAGGTGAAATAAACTAAAAAGCATGGGGTTGTGGAAAGAATTACATGGAACGTATGCAAAATAAACATTTGCAGACAGCAATTTACTGTTCAAAAAAACAGTTAAAATTGCCTAGTCCTATTTACGTACCTGGGGAGACTCTGTGTCGACAACCAATGTAGAATTCAGTCACCTGAGTAGCTAACAGAGTTTGGATTGAATTCACCATATGCTGGTGCAGGGCCCTTCAGGTCCCAACTTTACTGTTAATAAATAATTTTACTTTTGACTGTGCATTTATTTTGTCGAGGGGATAAACAATTTCTGAAAATCAGATGAGCATGCACAGCTGGACAGAGCACCAGTCACGGGAACAGTTGGACAGGTTCTGGCAGGAACCAGCCAAAATACACGCCCTGGCACTTGGCAGCATCCCCGTGTTGCACCTTCGTGTCACACGATAACTTTTGGAAACGCTGAAAGAGTGAATGGTGTTATGAGCCTGGATTTAATGCCAGAGATCTTATGCTGGCAGACAGTTTTGGAGAGCACAGTGCTGAGAGCTGGGTCGTGCCTTCAGCATTGGAACAACTTGTTTCAGCCCTTCATGAAGGAGGCATGAAGGTTTCCACTCATCACTATGGTGAGAACAAGACCCTGAACAGGGAAACCGGGAAATCCCAGAACTGCGATTCTGTTTCTGGTTCCTACTCGATATGGAGGTTTAGATTAATCACTTGAGGTCAAATTTCCACAGCCTCACTGTTCTGGGGTGCCTTAAATTTTAATGTTTTGGCCAATATGGGGATCACCAGAACTTCAGAAGCTCCTAGTGCTCTTAAAATTAACTGAAGACAGTCCAAAATGAAACCCAAGCAAACCCCACAAACTAGTTAGTCTTTTACAATACTGTCTAGATGTTTCCCATCTGCAAAAATGGCAGCAAAATCCTATCCTGAGATAGGATTATTATCAGATATTTACTCAGACTGTGGATGAAGGTGGCTGACCTTGCTTCAAACTTTCATGCAATTAGTGGTCCCAAGGAGAAAGGGAGTAATACTGTACACATGCCCTGCTTCCTATTTCACAAACCTCCCTGCTTTCAGCATTATTTTCCTTCCATTCTCAGTTTGGCCCTTTTCAGCTTTCAAGGAAAGCTGCTACCTAGTCAGAGCAAGCAAAAAATTGATGCCACAGCCAGGGGTTTGAGGAAGTCTTGTAAATTCATCAGCACTACTGTATTTTTATTGCTTTTTTTTTCCCAAATGCACACAAACGACACATCTGGCTGAAGTTTTCATCTCAATTATTAGGTCTCCACAGCTTCCTGTAAGGAGAAGAAAATTCTTATTCAGGCCAGAACTTGTCCAGCAGAGTTCAAAGTCTTAAAAAAAAAAATCTAACCAAGGTCAAGGAATACAAAGTGAGTCTATGAAGGCAGGTTGCAAGTAAGTCAGTAGATCTGAAGGTGATGGATGACAACTATAGGTACCTGTCCTCTGGTTACCCTTGGAAGAATAAGTTTATATCACAGTTGTCAAAGATGAAGCCTTAGTTTAAGGAGTTCATGCTAATCAGCCTATGACTGACATTCTCCTGCGGTCTCTCCAGTCACATAGGTAGAGAAACTCCACATGGATCTAAGACACCACTGAGCAATCACAAATGAGGAGAAATTTAAACTGATCTATTTGGGGCTTGTTTGGAGATTTTTACTGGCATCTATTCTATAATACCTAATTTTGCACTTATCATTTTACACTAACAGGTCACCTCTTTGCCACAGGCCTGCCTAGACATGCCACCATGTTTGCAGACATGCAGACACACTGCGGGAGCTCACAAAGATATGCATCTCTTTGGGAGCTATTAGCTCTCTGTTGTGTCATTTCTTAAATCAGCAGATCCTTATTCTTCTTTCCTCCCCACTGCTCTTACCCTGAAAGCTTAATCTGCTCTGCAGGTTGACATGGGTTGAATGTGGAGTCCGTAGTGCATGGAGTACAGAGAAAGTGTCCTCAGACCTTTCCTATCCTACAAGTATGTGTAGGTATGGTTACTTCAGGGTGCTTCTGAGCTTTTGAAATCATGAACTGCTTTTCCTAGAGTCATTGACTGAATGCTCCTGTTTGACTGTGTTCCTACAGCTAATAGATGTTGCTTGGAAGCCATGAGTCCAGGCTTATCATGCTGCCCTGATTTAATCCAGATGATAACATTTTTACTTGCTTATGAGTTGGAATTACTTAAGGTTTTGTTTTCAGAGAGGGTGGTTTGTGGGTTTTTTTCCTTGTTTTAAATATGGATTTGGTCATCAAAAAACACACACTCTCACTGAATTAAATTATTCCTGATTTAGGAAGAAGTGAACACGCACAAGGAAAGACACACATCTGGAAAATACAGGAAATGCAATTCAAGTGCTCTGAGTAGATGGTTCAAGTTACTTTTCCCAGGTAATTATTCTCCTGCTCCCCTTCTACTCACAGACATTTCCTAACTGCATATTCCAACCTCAAGCACTTTATACACTTAGAACAGAAACATAAGTCTTTTCAGTCTGTAAGTAAGCATGCATACTTTCAATTTGCTATGTATGCTAAGAAAGCATCTCTGGTTTCTGTACAAAGAAAGCAAAGGAAAGCAGCTTTTACCTGGTTTGCCTGAAAACAAATATATGTCTTCTGCTCATTGTATATGCTTCTTGTCCTCTAAATTACATAGAGCTCAATTTGAACAATCTTTCTGCTAAGTTTTCAATTTGCCAACTTCCCACACCATTCTATTGCCTTTGGTCCTCTACATCCTTAAGAAATGTAGCTAATCCATTACAAATTTCAGTTTGAACAGCTATGCTGCTGCGAAACAGTTTGTACTTGTACATACCTTTGGCATTATCCAGTGTAAGTTGCCATTTTTCAGTAAATGCAAGTCCATTTTTGTACCAGTGAAAATATCTGCATTCAAATTTTGCATCAGACTCTGTATTTCCTGAAATACTGTAAACTAGTAGTACCTCATCACCCTACATGGCTCCCAAATCCAAAGCCATGCATCAGGAAGAATCCCGTTTGCCTTAAGCTAGAGCTGAATCTTTCAGTTCTCTGTTAAAAACATCAAATAATAGAAATTAGTCCCAGAAATCAATCTGTATTTGAAAATAATTCAACAGTTTGTGTGGGGCAGAGGCAAAATCTCAGACCACGGAGCTTCGCTCTGCACTGTGACTGGAACCCTGAGCCCCAAATACATCCCAGAGCTCGTTTGTGTAAGTCTCAGTCCAGGCCCCTGAAAAGGATGCTAGTCCTTTTCAAGAATGCTTTTAATGTCTTGTTACAGCCACAGTTGTTAAGATACGGTGATAATCCATGTGTGAATTTTTGCATCTACTGGTTTATCTTGCCCTAAGCCCCATGCCCAAGAGGAAACCAGGTCCTCCATCCCATCTCTGCTTCCCCCACAGACACATTTGTAAATCTCCTCCTACAGCCTTCCTTTCCCAGACATTGGGGATCCCCTTCCCTTTGCAGCAGTGCTGGGGTAGCACCCTCCACCCTCTGGCTCTTCCCCATCTGTTTCTTTGCCATTGGCAGGCACTTGGCTCAGAAATCAGCCCGTGTTTGACATTGTTCTCCTTTATCCTCTGCAACCAAGCTGAGTTGAGTTCCTGTGCTTTTGCAGGGAAGGATGAGGTTGCAGGAAATCAAGAAGGGATTTTCTTCTCAGTGTCCCAGATAAAAAGCACGCAGAGACTACCAGTCTCAGCATTCGTCCTTTGCAGAGGGAGCCAGCCGTAAGGCCAACAAATCTAAATCATCAGTCTTAGCAGTGCCTTCCCCAGGTGCGAGCCGTACTCATGAGTTTCACAAGCAAAGGAAAAAGGCAGGATGAGAACTCATCACAGTCTCAAATCCTTATTTATTCTGAAGTCCCAGTTTCCCATTTTTGTTGGCCTTCTGGTTTCTAAATTTGAACTGTGTTCAATCACAACAAACAACATGATCTTAAATAATTCAGTAGCAAATGTCCCTGTTGAGAAGAAGGAAGCTGCTTCAAAATAAGAACATACCTGCAATTCCTTTGTCATCATGCCTTGAAACATTCATCTCTATTAGCAGTAGCTACGTTTCACAAGCTTTTAACATTATAGTCTCTTTTTTTGCGGCTTCCTAAAGTTGCCACTAGTGTGTTAAAATTCAAAACGTGAACCAATGGTGAATATAACCATGCAGGATTCTTAGGATGCCATGGGTATGGGTTTTCTTTAAGCAATATTTTTTTTAGGAGCTCACAGAATCCCAACAGCTCAACATCTGCTGGTCCCGCACCTCCACGAAGGAAGAACCAACCTTACGCCAATAAAAACCACTGCTGAATTGTCGTGGTTTAGCCCCAGTCGGCAACTAAGCACCACGCAGCCGCTCGCTCACCCTCCCCCTCCCCGGTGGGATGGGGGAGAGAATCGGAAGGGCAAGAGTAAGAAAACCCACGGGTTGAGATAAGAACAGTTTAATAATTGAAATAAAATAATAATAATAGTAATAATAATAATTGTAATGAAAAGGAGAACGAGAGAGACAAACAAAACCCAGGGAAAAGAAAACAAGTGATGCAACCGCTCAGCACCCGCCGACCGACACCCAGCCAGTCCCCGAGCAGCGATCGCTGCCCCCCGGCTAACTCCCCTTGGTTTATATACTGAGCATGACGTCATATGGTATGGAATAGCCCTTTGGTCAATTTGGATCAACTATCTTGGGCTGTGCCCCCTCCCAACTTCTTGTGCAGCTGGCAGAGCATGGGAAGCTGAAAAAGAAAGTCCTTGACTAGTCTAAGCATTACTTAGCAACAACTAAAACATCAGTGTGTTATCAGCATTCTTCTCCTACTAAATCCAAAACACAGCGCTATGCCAGCTACTAGGAAGAAAAGTAACTCTAACTCAGCTGAAACCAGGACATGAATCAACTACCTTGCTTAATCCACTCTGTCAGGAAACAGCAAAGCTGTGCCTCTAAAACTATTCTAGATTTTCCTACTGAGAATGAGAGATAATTAATATATTTTAGGTATATATGCATAAGAAAATGCATACACAGACCCCCCAAAATATTCCTAGGCAGGTCGATTTTTAACTCACAACTTCCTTCTTAGCCTATGCTTTTAGAAACCTTGAAAAGAATGTGATGACATTTATTTTAGCATTCAAAAATACCAGAACACACTAGTCTTCATTTCGAACATTTAGTAAATACCTTTGCAGATCCAGCTTGGATCTGTGTGTTGGAAGCTTTGTCTTGAAATTTTTAGCAATTCTGCCCTTAGTTCTTGCTATTTTAACACTGACCCATGACTGCGTATAAATGAAAGAGTGCTCAAAAAACCAAATCTAAAATGAATTATTCGCTTGAGAATTCTGAAAAATAAATCCAGAAGGATCACTATTAAAAAAAAGTTTTATTTCAAATTTTGATATTGAAATTTTATTACCTTTCTCAAAATCAAATTATATTGAATATCTGTAAAAATAGCTGTGTTAAAAAACTGACTATGTAGCCAGGACATTGCTGAATGAAGTGATGTATTACTGGAGGTTCAAGTTGATCCAATTCATGGTCACACCGAGGCCAACGCTGAAAAACCCGCTCGCTTCACAGGGACTAGGACTTGGCACAACAGGCTCTGTTAAAATGCCCATGTAGATCCCTTAATGCTTTTACACAAACATTTTTCCAGAAATCACTTTTAGCTGTCACTAGCAAGTGATATGAGTTGTGCAAATGCAATTAACTACCCTTAGCTTATTGTATGATTTTAAGACTGATTTTTTATTTTATTTGGTTTTTACCTTTTCAGTGAAGGGAAGATGCCAGGTTGATTTTGTCTGGTTTTAAGCTCTGCTCTCTGTGTGTTTGCACTTTTTTTTTTTATTAACATCTGGAAATGAGCTGCAAGAGGCTGTTTTCCCCACATGAAGCAGCAAAAATTTCTTTCTCGGCCAGAGAATCCCCAGCCACCGCTGATGGCACTTCAGATGATGTTGCTTAACCTATGAATCTCCACAGGCAAGGACTAACTAACACCACCCTGGGAGAGCTGCATTCATCACGCAATAGCTCCTTATTCCCACTGCGACTTGCAATCAGCTGTATCCCCATCCAATCAGGTATACTTGCCTGTAAACAACAAATTCGCCCTGGACATTTCCCATACCAGCCTTTCATTAGCTGTCACGGCCTCCCTTTAATTTCATCTGCTTGATGCACCAGTAGTGTCCATTTAAAATGTCACTTTCTATTCACTGGCATGCCGCCAAAGATAACTATTGCTTTCTACCTACAGTGCAGATAATATTAAAGGTGCACTCTCTCATGACTCTTATGAAAGCAATCACTGTTGGAACCACCAGTATTTCAGAGCTGCCAACAAACCATAATGGAAGGCACACAGAGAGAGGGAATACATAAAAACAAAAGGGCAGCCACTGCCAGCAATTAAAACACTCCAGGCTGGGCATGGCTGGCAGGCCAAAATAAAGGCTGGCTGCCACCGTGGTGTGACCAGACCTGAGAATTGCTACTGAGCATCCCGTAGCACTGCCTGTTCTCAGGCAGGGAGTTTTCCACTGCGGTGTATCTTCTAAATGGATATCACTGTTTTCCCACTTCTCATTTTAAGAATAGGAGCAAATTGCCCCTTCTGTGGCAGACCTACTGATCTAATTGCCATTTTATAAGACATCCAAGTGACAGTCACTGGTGCAACATTAAGACATCCTGAATATATGCCTTCCCATATGCTGCTAGGAAAGAACAACAGAAACAAAAAGTGCCAACGAGATCATTTAATTTGCTTCTCTGCTTATTGACATTTCCATAGCAACTTCATTAGGCAAGTCATTCTTATTTAATGCTCCTGCTTATGTTTTGTTCAGGACCCATCAAAGGCCTGGTACCAATACTTGCTTTGTCCTTTCTCCAGTGGTGATAATTTTCAGGAAATTTTTTGGGTACAAGTCAAAGTTGTCACTCAGAAACAGAATGGCAAAGCCTAGGGTTCTACATTTTTCACTGTTAAAAGAATGAGGAATGTATTTGGTTTACCTTGAGGGAGTATTATTTAGGCCATGATTCATGAAGGCATTTAAGCACATGCTTCACTACATCCAAGGCAGTGCTTTAACTTACTTGACTTTCACCTGAATAGGCATCAACATGTGCCAAAATACATTCTTGAATCAGGGCTATTAAAACATCTGTCAATCATCACTTACTATATGTGTCTCTTAAGTATTAATGCACCAAGACCAATACAATAAATAAATGAAATCAATAACTTACAAACTGTTACAGGCAACTAAAGTAATTCAAAACATATGAGTTTCTTCATGATCACAAACTAACTCTTAGGTTTTGTATAGTATATATACATTAAGGTCTTTCCTCTCTCCTGCTATTCAAGCATCTTGTTAATCATCCCACCTGAGTAACTGAAAATGTTGTACAAAATCCATAGGCCTTTTTAAGCCTCTTAAGCATTTGATCTTGGAAAGGAAACCAAAATCAGCTTCTCTGGAAAGTCTATTCTTCATATTTACAAAATATAAGATTTTATTTCATCATTGTTCTGAAGAGCTAAAAAGGTATAATGGAATCACTGAAAACTTCCTTTAAAAAAGAAATCATAAAGACAGTCCTGCAGAGAAGTAAACAGCAATACAACTAATGCAATTTCTCTCTTTGAATTTCTCCTACAACCTAAGATGAGAAGATCCAAATTCTTTCCCCAAATGATTTAGCTGGGAACAGGCTCAAATTAACAGATGGCAAAAGCCAATCTCATTACAGGAGGAAACAGATAAAAGCAAAAGTCCACTATCTGAAGAGGGATAAGGAGAAAACACAGATTAAGCTATTGAAACGTCCCTTCCAAGCACCTACTGCATGCAGCCTCGTGACATATATGCATATATATGTTTATAAGTATTATAAACCAACAAACGCTGGCTTTTATAGCAAAGTCCTATAGTTTTAAGTCTGTCTGCTAAATTTGAATGTAGATTCTCAAAAAAGCTAAAAAGAAAAAGGAAATTTAAGACAGTTACTGATCTTCTGCAACATGAGAAGAGGAGATGAGAGACTGTATTCTTAGGATTGCTGTAGCTTTTGAGATATGCAAGTAAAACAAAAAAAGTATTCACGTAACCGCTATAAATGCAGAGATTTGTGCCTAGTCATTTTTTCCATACCTTGTGGTTTCTGAAGTGCAGCAGTTAAGCAAGACAAGGCCTCAATCTAAAGTAATACAAAATGGTGAATCGAAGACTTGTAAAGAGTTGCAATGAGCTTCCCCCTGAATTAGAGATGGGCTCAAATGGAAGAATCCAGATCCAAAGCCAAACAACCCATTTCTTCACACTAAATAAAACCTCTGTAATTATACACAAAGGTTTAATTCCTCTTTCCAGTAGGTGCCATTCCTAGGAGCAAATCTTAGGAAAAGGACACAGAGATTTCTCCCTCTCCTGAGATGTACAGCAATTTTTACTCTATACCGAACATTAGAATATAGCGCTAATGTGAGACATAGAAGCACACTGCTGAGCTCTCTCAAAGAGCACAGGCTAACACCTGAGGATTTCTTGGAGGACAGCTTAACATTTGACACATAGAAAACTCAGAAAAACTATTCCAACAGTGTTCCCCACCTTTTCGCTTTACTGTGAATTGTTATGGTTAAAAGATTGCTTTAATATCTCTGCTTTGATTTATTTACACTCTCCCATCCCTTATAACTACCTTGTTATGATTCATTCTGGCTTCAAAACATTCCATCAGTCATATCAGCTCACAGCACAGCTGTATTTCAAGCAGAGATTTACATAGAGGGCACCAAATTTCACAGTACCAGAATGCAGGATGTGTCCTACATGCACATTCCACTGAGGCTGCAAGGTCACCCCGTGCAGGTGCAAGGGGCTCTCTTCTCCACCAAATTTAAAAAAAAAAAAAAAAAAAAAAAAAGAAAAGAAAAGAAAGAAAGGTTCAGGCTGCCCTGGGACAAGGCCACTTATTTCCTCCATTGTGACAGAGTAACATTTATGCGATGTAAGTATAAACTGTGTGACATTACACTATGACACAGTATAGCACGCAGCAAGAATTTATGTCCTCTTCTGACATAATCTATGTGCTCAGTTTTAAGCTAGGAAAAATATACACTGATGATTCTTGTTAGAATGTGATGACTCTAGAGAATGTATTTTCATGCTTTTTATCACTTTTATCACTACGTAACTATGACAGTTGCTATTCAAAGGGCAACTTACATTCAGAAAAATCATCGCAGCAGTATCTAAGATACCATAGTTTGGTAATTATGAATGAATGAATGCTGATTCTTCTACAGAAATCATTATCCTAGAAGAGCAAGGGGGAAAAACAGCGGAATGAACAAACAAAAATTGAAAATAATGAATTTTGCCTCAAAGGGTGTGTAGGTATAAAGCTTCCCAGAAGAAGGTTATAAATTGAGTTAAAAATGGAACAAGAACAGAGTAAACACTGGTCTAATCACAAATTTACCTTGGATTTTCTGTGACCTTAAGTATAACCTTAATTTCCCCATACATTATCCATAGGAAGGAGGCATTTCTTCTCTCACACCTGAAGCTTGTTTTGCCTCTTGAAAACTGTGAGGAAGCATTGAGAGGCAGGAGTAGCAATCTCATGCAGTGCATAACACGACCGGTCCCTGCAA
>VYZW01019023.1:63284-78931 GCA_013401315.1 Balaeniceps rex | reverse complement strand
TGGGTTCACTGCGCTGTAAGGCTCGAGCAAGTCTTCACTCCAGCGTCCATGCTGTTCACATTCGAGTTCCCACATCTGATTTTCCCAAGCTAGCAGGTTCCCAAGAGCAGCCTGACTTTAGCCTTGAGCAAAAGTGCGAGTCAAAATGTCAACAGTGTAAGCAAATAAGGGTTTCCAAGAATAGCATTTTATGCAATTTTTAGAACTTCCTGTTGCAAAATGGAAAACCAAACAAAAAACTAAAAATGCATTTAGAGTACATATAAACTTAGCTTTTATGAAATTAAAATTTCCTTTCTAAATTTTTAAGTCTTAATAAAGCTATATATTATAAAAAAGTAACAAAAAAAGAAAAAAATATTTATTACAGAAATACTGAAATAAAAATCTTCATGCTTACTGTTTCTAGCCTTTCTCCTGCAAAAAAGATTGACCTTAGTTAACTTTTCTACAAAATGTTTTGCTTTCCACAGGATTTAATTTTCTAGTAGAAGGCACTTCAAAGAAAAATTTCCAAGCACTGCTAATGACAATTTATAGTGTTTGACAAACAATATTTGTCTTGCGCTTCAAGTTTCTATGTCATCAAGAGCTACCATGACATAGATGAGCAATAAAATAAATGGAGTTACTTCAGAATTGATCCTGTTTTTATAAAGATTTATAGATTGTTAGTAATTTTTCAACAAATCCATCTTTCACAGAGAAGTTTAAAACGTTACGACTTCTAAGCAGTGCCAGCTGCTTTGAAAAATATGTTTTGTGATCCTGTAAATTTAAAGACTAATACAATACATATTCTGGAAGTGGGAGAGCAGGCAACCTGGGTTACTGCAAAAGGAGGCATTGGGGTGGGTGACACAACTGACATTGAGGCAGAGGCAGAGCCAAGTCCTCCTGCTAGAGGAGATCACATGGATACTCTCACAGAAATGGGAAAGAGGGAAAGACAGGACAGCCAGACAACCAGTCGTGCCAGTGCTGGATCAAAATCCTTGGGTAACAATCTGCGGGGACAGTGATATTTTCCTGCAAGCTATGGTGCGGTATTGCAGGAGGGTGCCCTACTGATGAGGGTGTTAACAAAGAGATGGTTTAGAGAAGAGCCATGAGAATGATTAATGGACTGGAGAATTAGCAACAGGAACAAATTGCCAACAACTGTAAGCAGATTTTTTTTCTTTCAGCATTTGAATTGGATATTTTTTAAATTTCAAAATATTCTAATTCAAACAAGATTTGTTTCACTTAAGTCATAAGGTTTCCAATATGTGAAATGACCAAACAAAAATACATAATAGCTCCTTCTTAATTAGTTAAATTAGGATTTATTCTTTTGAATATTGAAGCTGAAGTCAGGCCTTCATTGGTTGGAGAACCAAGGCTCTGGCCCATATGTTTTCCCCAAGAACACATTATAACAAAGAGAAAACCAAAACCAATAACGTTGGGAAAAAGAGCTGATTATTTATTTTGACTATATGTACATCTATTTTTCTGGGTCCTGCTCATATGTTCTCCATAATCGGGACTGGAAGGCAGTGGAGTCCATAGCAGAATGATGGGGTGATCCTTTATGTCATCCTGAGTGCCAAGAATTTCTGTTATCCAGGCTGGACCTTCTGATCTGACCGTAGCTCTGTGTGAACCTCAGAGCTTCCTTCACACAGACAAAATCAGAAAAACAAAATAAACCCTGGATCCATCTCTATTTTGTTTCCAGCGAACTCTGTCTGTTTAAAGTAGAGCTGACTTTTTTTCCCAGAAAATAATAAATACTCTGCTTGGAATTTATTTACTTTTAGGTCACACTGGCACAGAGATTATGCCCCTCAAAATGAAATTTCCATTTGAAACACTCCAAAAATTTAACAGTTCTTTACCTTAACCTTATGTCTACCTTGAAGTGAAGAAACGTGTTTGTAAAGATACATTCTTAATAAAAAGCTGAGTTAAGCAGTGAAAAGGCACTGAAGTTACCCAAATACCCTCTTTTTTGATGTCTGTGCCTCTCAGACTCATCAAGCTGTTTCCTTCTGTATTTTCTGGCATACCAAGGCAGAAATTAAATTGCTTTTCCTCCATTCGAAAAACAAAATCTGCAAAGTTTCTATTTTAATGGAAACCTTGTCCTTATTCTCCCCAAACTTCAATGAAAAGCCCTTTGACACTTGATACACCAGTGTGCTAAACATAACAGGGCAGGCGAGCAGCGGATGGCCCAGTGTCAGGCCCTTAATACACCATTGCATCTCAAACAGGAACCCGATTCTCTTTGTCCATGGGTGCCATGGAGAGCTGATGTCATGAAATGGCTATGAGGAAGAATAATACCATCAGAGCTGTTTATTTAATTAGTAACAAGGGTAAAATCCTCCTAATGCAGCTTGATCAAGGGTCAGTTTGAGGGGTCTTTATCGGAGTATGAGTAGCCTTCAGTGGCTGAGGCTTAATAATAATCTCTAGACTTCAATTTCCTACTAATAAAGGGTAATATAATGTAGGGTAAGCCCTCTTATTTGTTCAGATCTTTCTAACCACTGAGGAGCTAATATGCAACAACTGAACAAACAACGGCCACACAGGTTTCATTTTTAGAAGCACAGATGACCTCTGATGAAAGAAATGATCAGTCAAGCTCTGAGGCAAGGATGGAAAGTTAGCTAGCAAACACATATTTTTTCTCCGTGAACCAAAAGAAAAGTAAGCTACTCTTAAATAACCATATGCAATATCAAGTAAAAGTGCCTGAAAATTACTGTGGAATTGGTATCTTGTGAAAATGTTACCGCTTTCAGTGAATTTCTATTGGTAGGTTCTGATGAACCTTGCAAGTGTATTTAACTAAATGGAGTCTGTAGAAAGCTCTGCAGTTATTAGTGTTGCGTATGTGATAGAGTTGCTGAAGTCTGAACATGGTTTCTTTACAATTTTAATAGCAGCTAAACTCACTTCATTGTTTTCTCCCACACTCTCATACCCAAATACCTGCTGTAGTTCAATCTCCCTAACGAAACCCCTGCCTATGCAAAAATGCAGCTGAAGCACAAAATATTTTCCTCACTACGGAAGAACACTACTTTGCCCTTTTTTTTAAATATTAAAGTCTCGATAATGCAGTAGCCTACAGATGTCAGGGCCAATTTCAGCACCAATGCAAGACAGCAGAAACACAACATACCCACTTGCTGTAGGGGGAAATTCAATCTATTTAATCCAGGATTTTCAAGAGTATGTTCCAAAAATTTTTCTTCTTAAAATTGCTGGGGTTTTGTTTTCGGTATGCCCACAGGTCTTTGAGTTTGGTTTGCAGTTCTTTGCTTATTCACCGTTCTCTGGATGACACCCGCCCCATCTCTCCTCCTAATTTGCCATCTTCTAATTTGCCTGGATGGTTGCTCTGACACCAGCTCCCAGAGGAACGACCCTGGCTTCCCATGTCAGAATTTTAATCCACTGAGTCTTTTTCCCTGGGGTGGGTAATCAATACTGAGAGCCAGATTTATGTCCCTCTAAATATATTGGTTATGAAATAAAACCCAGAGAGGGTGCCATGTTATCTTGTAACATGTTATTAGGAAAGAGATGTGATAAAACCAATACTTTTATGTTTCACTTCTCAGACTAGAATAAATTTGAAGACAAAGTTAGTAAAATGAAATATCGAAAATACTTGCAAATATACTGTATACTGTAATATTTTACCCTACGTCAGATTCCTGTTACTTATGTATTGAAAGAATGACAGGCAAACTAAAGAATATCGTCTCCAGTGAATAGGAAATGTAAATCCTATTAATGCTTATAGGAATTACACCTACACATTGAAAGGGCAGTATACAAGACCTTTAAATTGATTACCTGACAAATGACTGTAAAATGAGAATAACTTTTTTTAAAGCACTATGTGACTCTATTTCAAACTCTAGGGTTCATGGATTTTACAGTTATGGAAGCAGATTGTAAAGCTTGTAATACAATATGTACGATATGCAGCAATGGGAAAAAGCACAAAAATTTAGTATTTACCAAGATAATAATAATAATGAAAAGCTATAGCTAATTCAACATCAATAAAAAAGGTGGCAATATGATTGTAATTATCAGGCAGGGACACTCTATAGGATAGAGAAGGAAGTTCTGGTGCAGTAAAGTTACTTGCAAGCAGCTACTTAAAAGGCCAGAGAAATTAAATACCAGCAAGGCTATATAATGTCTCTAGAAAACCTTCACTGGGCTATCGTGAAAGGTCCAATATTGCTGTAAACTACACTTGGATCCTTCTTTCTGTGCAAACAGCAAAAAACCTGCAGCGGGGGCGGGGGGGGCACGAAGGGGGGAAATAGTATCTCTTCTTTAACAGAAACATCATCTGCAGGAATCTGATGCAATTCAGTGGCTCTGACAACCACATACTTAATTTTACCCACAAACATCCTCTAAAGGTGCAGAATTTTCAAAATTTTATTCTTGTTCCCATCTTGCAGCAACAAAAGAAGGATTACTTAGGATATTGCTGGGAGCAAATGCCTTTCCAATCGCCTCCAGAAATGTTTGTTAAATAGTGATTCAATGAATTCTGACATAGTGAGAATTTAGATTATTTCAGATAAGATTATTGACAAGGTGCTTGAGGGTACATATCCTCTTCAATCCTTTTGATAGCACAGACTGTCACAACAGTTTGCTTTCTGTTCATGTATTTCATAGGAGGTTTTGGTATCAGCTTCACCCCTTCTCTCATCCTAGCTGTCCTCTTTAATGTCTTCAGTTCCTATATGCCGTGGATTTATGGTCTCCATTCTAACTCCGGTTTCCACAAAGGTGTTATCAACATTTTGTCCTCTCATCTTCAGATTGACGTAATTGTTGGTAAGTGACTGACCTGCAGCTGGGTTCCCACCCTCCAGCCCCCCACTGATGACAAGCGGGAAGCTTTCCCGTTTGTCGTCACAGACAGATCCTGCAGCCAGCAATGATGGAATAAAACTCTAATGTCACCTCCCATCCTTCCGTAGCTCCTAAGTCCTTTCTGTTTCATTTTTCACTGTTATTGGCATGGCACAGACACTAACTTTCTATATTGGAAGAGGTTGCATTGCAAATTAATAATGAACTAGCTAAACTAATTAGCTAAAAAGTGATTGTGTCCTGTATCCTCAAATGCTATAATCAGGCTTCAAAAACAGGCACAGTCAAACAACATCAAATCGTAGTATTACGGGGCGGGGGGGGGAAGGAAAAGAAAAAAACCAACCAACCAACCAACCAAACCCAGGCAGTCTTTTCTTAATCTTGTTTTTTTCCTTAATAAAATAATATATAAATTCATTCCTTGACAGAAAGCAAATCCTATGACCACATATAAAATGGAGGAATTAAGTATTCACTTGCAGCACAATAGAGGATGTTTCTTATATGTCATGGTTGTACATAAATATGAGCATTGAGTTGTGCAGGTTAAATTGATAGCCAGGTTAAAGGTCCTGTGTAATTTGGACTGCAAATCTCTGCTTTTCAAATTGTTGACTTTCTGTGATGCAAAATGAAATAAACATGAAGTCTTTATCCTGTATTGCTTGCACAATCAGATCATTAGATAATTAAAACAACAAAAGACACACAGAAATATTGGCTATAGATGTAAATCAATTACTCTAAAAGCAATTACTTTGGATCTAAATTAGCCAGGGTTATATGGGAGATATATAATATTTAATTTGCTGTATGGCTCTGGCACAAATCCAGTCAACAGCAGCAGCAAACAAAAGTCACCATTTCTCAGTCAAGGTAAAGAACAACAACACAATCACTCTGTATTGGTGACCCCAGCTCTTGAAGCAAAGATGTAATTAGTACTGCAACAAGTTATGTGATGGAAAGAAAAATTCAGCTACTTTGAATGAAAAGAGCTTACCGTGAGGCATAATGAGAAGTAGCCTGGGGAACCCATCTTCTCATTTCTTCTAGATCGCACATGAATTCTGTCACCAGATATGTAAAATGAATTAAACCTTTACTCAAAAAATGTGTGAAGTAGAAAAAATACAGCTGGATACTGAAAACAAGCATATGCTGCAGCATTAAGCAGATTTAAAGGGATCTGGTTACTCCAGAATAATCAGGACCTGGATGTTATGGCCACAGGAAACTGTTTGTCTAGCACCTCTCCCTATCATTTTTAATCAGTTGTTACAGCACATCCTAAGCTAGGACGAAACACCTTCCTCCTGAGATATTTTCAAAGGGATATGAGGAACACCTTTGTACCAGCCTTGAATGTTTGGAGTTACACTGACACTGCACAGTTGCACCTCTGGTGATGTTTTCATACACACCGACTTCTTGCTTTTGGCCCCAAGAGGAAGCCAACGTTTGAACCTGGATGGGCTCCTTCTGTTGAGGAAGAGGAACTAGAGAGATAAGCAAGTAAACCTACTCATGAAATCTCAGTTATCCGATGTATTTGTCATGCGTGCCTACATGTTACATTCCTCCCTTCAGGAGGGAAAAGGCAGATTGTGCCTTTCCTTGGGGAGCAGCCGAGCACAGCGGTGGCAGAAGTACCACCATGGCGGAGGGGATGGCAAGAGTGAAAGTCTCTGCAAGGTGGCTGGAGGCCAGCAGCAACACTGGGAGGATTCAAGCCAAACCCCTAGGAACCAGCGAGGACCGTGCTGAGTTTGCTGTAACTGAATGGGCTGAAAATTGGCATCATGAACCCTCCTGGGAAAGATAAAATAAGCAAGAGAAGATTTGTTTAACTTCTCTCCTTTTTCTTTCTGCTTTCTTCCTGCTTGGTTTTACCTGCTCACTTTGACTTGTCCCCATTACAAAAAGGCAATGGTTCTCACCTTTTTGAACCAAGAGAGAGGATGCCTGGGCAGGTCTACCTCAGGTTGCTGGCACACACAAGGCCTTATCTGACTACAAATGGGCAGCCAGACAAAATTCCTCTGAACTGGAAATCACAAGTGTTTCTTCTCTTACGAAAGCTCCATCTACTTGCTTGTGACAAAACTCACTGCAACACTTCTTGTTTTCTTTTTTCCCAGTCTGACTGTTTGCTACCTTTCCCCTGCAATCTGCCACCCTGACCCCAAACCCCTCAGTCCCTGCCCTAGTCAGGTCAAAGCCTCTGCAGCAGTATGGACTAGTGTTGCTCGGGGCTCAATATGTGGTAGACTGCTCTGGGCAGTAGTTTCTGTTGTTAAGGAGGATCCTTACACAAGATACACTCTGGAATTTGCAAAGGAAAGATTTGCATTTTCACCTGTTTCCAAAAAAAGTCTTAGTCAACAGCTACATAAAAGTGCCTCTTTTCTCTCAGCCGCTCACCCAGGCTTGGTAAGGTATGCTCTGGCACGCAGCTGGTTACACAGCCCAAGAGCACTGGGGAAAATCTTTACCACCACCTTCAAAGTCACTTTGCATGGGCAGAACTGCACAAAAGGCAGGACCGCAGCCTCACTGCAAATGACTGTCTTATTTCTTGAAAAACCATCAGGGCAGTCCCCTTAAAAACGGTTGCAGCCCTAAGAGCTCTGCAGTTTGGTTGATGTATGCTACTCCTGCTTCAGGAAGAGAAGTCTCTGCGTAAGTCACCACAGAGAGCACAACCCTGAGGTACAGCTGGCTATTATCAGAGCAGGCAAAATACACATACATTAGTTGTATGACATCTAGAATCTCTCACGTATCCCAAAGCACTTCAAAAATCTACATCATGCATTTAAGAAAAATCAATTTTTGTGTCAGGCCAATACAATTCTAAAGTCACAGTTAAGACTTTTTTTGGAGCAAAGCCCAGTGACAGGCAAGATGAAGTTTCATTTTCATTTTCCCTTAGAGCAAGAAGAGGGGAAAAAGGAGGAGAGTAGGGGTCTGGTCAGAGGGAGAGAAGGTAGTATAATGCTGCAAAAAGAGAAGGGTAATAGTTATAGGTAATCAAAAAGAAAATTTCTCCAAGTACCAGAAGTAGTTCTAAGAAAACCTCAAATCCCACTTAAGAACTTAAAATAGGACAAAATTGGTGCTTGAAGAGGCACACTGGACTTGTTCTGAATATCTTAGGCTGTTCTGCTAAACCAATTCTCTTTCATCGTACATTTAATCTGCCCCTCTGTAAACAAACATTTGGCTGAATAAAATCCCAGGACAGGGTAGAGATGCAGGGAGGTTCAGTTTTGGGAGTAGGTCTTTCCAAACTAGTCATTTCAAGAAAGACTTTGGAGAACTAGCCCCTTTTAACATACTAAATAAAATAACCTATTAAAGCAGTGGGACAGAAGCTTTTGTCATGCCTGCGCCTCAGCCCCCACCACCGCCTCAGCCCCACGGCCGCCTGATGCGGGGAGGCACAGCATAAAGCCCCCATCCCTGATCCTGTGCAACTACTGGAAAAACAAATTACTGAGCTAGGAATGTGAGAGAAAGAGCAATTAAAATTTTTCCCCTTTTATAATCAAGGACTGTTTTGCCTTGGGGGCTTGGAGGGGAAGGAAATCAGGCTTTTCAAGCTTTTGCAGGGTAGGCTGTCTATCCGTAATAGACATCGCCGTCCTTTACAGACTGTGCTCTGCCCTTTTTTCTTTCCCTTATGGCACACGTGTAGGGAGATTTGTTAGACCTTAAACTTATCACAAATGTACTTGCTAACAATTTGCCCCCATGTTCAGATGCTCTTGCAATTGCTTTCTCCAGTAATTACTCAGTGGGTACGCCACAGCAAGCTCCATAAGTTACAGCTAATCACTCTTAAGTGCTGGAAGCAGGACTGTATTTGTGCAAAGAAACAGCAATCAAATATGGTAAGCAGATGGCTGTTTCTTGTCCTGTTACCACACTGAGCACAACAGATTAAGCCACGATGGATTTATCAGCACTGATGGATACATTAACGCCATATGCTTTTTATAGAATAAATAGCTTTTGACATTTCATTATAACTTCTGATGCCCCAATTTTTTAAAAGCTGGTTCTTTTGAAATGAAAATGAAGATGTTTCCAACAAAGCCTATAGGTTTTCCTACGTTCTCCTTAAGTGTTGTAGTTCAGCACTTTATATTATGAAAGACATGATTAAACCCCCAGAAATAGTTGAAGAAATCCATAGCATTTCTTTCAACCATAAATTGAACATGCACTGCTCTAGAAGCTTTGTGACAATCAGTTCTCGTAATTGATAAACATCAGCATTTTAAAACTGATTAAAGTCTTAGTTCATTTGCCATATTGCAAGAATCACATATAACATTATGTAAACAGCAGTAAACTAAACATAAGTATCTAAAACCTTTTCCTTTCTGATTTATAGGCTGATCTGTAGGGTAGCGGAACGCACTGAACATTTAACTGATATTGCTCAATCCTAGCGGAAAGCATACTCTCAGATTTTTCAAAAGTCCTCATCTTGTGAGATGAGGAGGAAAAAAAAAGTAAGCAATTTTCTAGGAATGTGGGTGTCAGCTGCCCAGGCTGCTGTCAGTAAGTGAGCAGCTGAAATGTATAATGGGTGCATTCGTGCACTGACACAGCAGACACTTCAAACCAGGCTCTGAACAGCTATTGCGCACAGTCATCATACAAAGAGTGATCAATAGGTATTCATTTCTAGTCCCGCTGCTTCTAGAAAAGCAGAATGCTAGCCGCTTAAATTGCAATAAAACTGTTAACAAAGCCATGTGCTTTCTGTGGACAGTAGGCATTTTTGGTGTTTCTATTCAGTAGCCCACAGTAGTTGAAAACAAGCTTAAAAGCCTATTTGGTGTCATCAATCAAAACCAGCTGCATGCATGTGTGCGCACTGCTGGACCTTTTCCATTCCCCCCTTTATATACTTAAGTTCCTGTACAGGTCGTCGGTTTGGCGTTTGTTAATTGCTTGTCTGCAGTCTAGGTTTTAATCACCTGATCCATCAAAAGCCCTTCTTTCCTTGCCTATATTCATCTTGTCAGTTAGTGACATTTTTTGTAATGAAAGCAGTAGATCTATTGATAGCATCCCTCAACAGAGTGGAAGGCATCCTGCGTTTGCTTTGTCTTCTAAACCAGCCTGTTCTATTACAATTGACCTTCTCTTCTTGATTACCACACAAATCATAGTCCTCTCCCCACTCCTCCCTCTGCTTCCCTCCCCCCCATCTATTAGAGTATTTCGTCTGTAGTCATTCAATTGCCTGACTGCAGCTGGTAATTGGATTCATGTTTGGAGCACAGCTTTCTACATACAAGCCTGGAATAATTCAAATAGGACTCTGGCCTAGGGCTGGAGCCTTATGTTAAATTCAGATTTGCGTCTGTAAAATCTGGAGTACCCTGACAGGAGTATAATCCACTTAACAGCACAAAATCCTGTCCTATTTGCAACCTGCATTTATTTTCTTCCCTGAAGTAAAATTCCATTTCGGTACTCTTTTAAGATGTTAAGGGCCAGGCAATTTCATTACGGTGACTTGGTGAAATGCAAAGATGAGGTTACTTTGGCAACTGTCTCGCCTCACTCTAGGTTTCAGGAAACAATGCAGGCAGTTTTCAATTATGGTAATACAAAAATTAAACACCATAAAAAATAAACCCCCAACCTGGCAGCACACTTTGTGTATACAGCACACCATTTAACGTGGTGTCTCCAGAGCCTGAAACTCACCTTTGGGACCAAGCTCAGATACAGCTGTTACACTGAAAACCAAAAGTGCAGTTAGCAGTATCAGCTCTCCAACTCCACACATACATTATTCTGCCATCAATTTATTCACCTAAAGTTAAATAATATAGACATGAAATGCAGTCAGATTCATCTTGCTCCAGCTATGAGGGTTTGTAATTTTTCGCTTTCTGTTTCTTGGGCCCTCACACAACCAGCCCTAAATTTTATGCTGACCTGCAGCCCCCGCTTAACCCCTGCACTAACAGAGATGAGCAGTTTCTCTCATCCTGGGCACTCTGCTCAGCTCTGACCCATGAGTGTAACTCTGTCCATAGCCCATCTCACATGCCTAGCCCCATGACACAAGTTTCCACCCTCCTTCCAGCCTAAGCCATAGAAATAACATCAGTTTGTGATTGTCCAAATGCCATAACACACCCCACCCTCATATTAGAGCATGTCCCTGTAGCTTTAAGAATAGTCTGGTGGCACTTTGCTCACACACCTAAAACTCAACCAGCTTCAAAAATGAATGCAGACTTAATGCTTATCATGTCCTCTGGCTCTTCTGAGCCTTTCTGCAGCACCAGCTATCTCCCAGCCCACTCACTACACCTAACCCTGGATCTCACTTAGAATTAGCCAAGGAGCCTTTACCAACCAAAGTAAACATAACACAAGTATCCCTATTGACCCTGACTCTTAGTATGGGCTCCTCTCCCTCCAACCTCCCAACAGAAGCAGGGAGCTTGAACCAGAGCACCCCAAATATTCCTCACCCCGAGGAAGCAACAACCTCCAAGCTGTGAAAGCACCTGAGTGTCCCGAGAAGAGATGAGAAATCAAGCTTGGGTGTTATTACATACTCTCCATTTAAGCATTTTCTTCTGAAACCGGTTCATTGCCTGAGCTGTTCAGCGTATCCCAGCTTGAGCCCAAACCTTTACAACAGCTCTCCAACCCCAGACCAAATAATGAAGACCTGCCAGGAGAGCAGGTTACTCTGAAAGCTCCTGTGCTACCTCCCAAGTGTGTGGTTATACAGATGGCCACCTAGGTCTGCCTTCTGGGCCTTCACTGTCTTCACAGTTTATCAACAGGTAAAACAACCAGCCTGAAGCAATTCATTTCTGTCTCCACATCTTGCAGAATATCAGAAAACAAAGATGCCATTTTAAGAAAATATTTCAAAGTTTTGACTTTCAACTGAGGGGTCATTTCATACCAATACGGCAGCTTCTGAGTTTCTGTTGAAAAAGCGCCTGCCTGTGATGTGGAAGATCTGGGTTATGCTTCCAGCTGTGCTTGATTCAAAGCAAATCGGGAACACAAGGTCCTCTGACATACCTGGGAAACATGCTCTTGCTGCCCTGCCAAACAGTCAGCTTTGCTGCTCCATTTTCCATACGCAACTCTTCCCCTCACTGTGTTTCTGTATATAGTACCATATATACTATGTGCACGCTATGCAGTTCCTAGTTTGTTACATGAAGTTCAAAGCACCATCTTGAAAGTGCTCTCCCCCATGACAGGCTTAACTCTCCCTTGTTCCCATTTCACTGCATGTTCTATTCAAGACCTAAGTTTTCTTGCTGAAAATATCACCCAAAGTAACACATTCCTGCAACAACATTCATTTTGACAACTTGGCATTTTCAAGTGTCCTTTCTCCAGAGGACAGTAGTTCCAGAGCAGCACAGGTAGCAGCATTCCACCTCACTAATCAGCCAAAATTAGCCAAAGTACCACCAGAATTAGAGAAGAACTACAAACTAGCTAAAATATTTTTCTCCTGCTCTCTCCTCCACAGCTTCTGCACTGAGTTGTTCACCTCCTCCTCTTTCATCACTAAAGGTCTGAGGTATCAGCTGATACTAATCACCTGAGCCCTTTGGCCCATTCTGGCATGTTACCTATTTGCAGCAAGAAAGATAAATTGAACTATTTAATAAGCTTATGAGTTCAACTTATCAACTGTCTTTCAGGTTCCTGANCTTAAAGTAGCTGTTGGCTCCATCCATGATATCACAGTTTCCTACAACACAGCTCTTCAAAACACAAGAGCTCCCCTTTTCATTTTTGAACTCCCAATTTCTAACTCTTTTCTCCTTCTTTACCTTCAGTGTGTGCTCTGAGACTTAGTAACTAAAAGCTGTCCCTAGGGCTTAAATATTGGTGATGGCCTGATTTCCTCATCTCTACAAACAGGACTCAGCAGTAAGCAGAATTTGTCTTTTCACCTACATCTATCCTACAAATAAAATGGGGATTCTTCTACACTACTTGACTGAAAGTGTTCTGGAACCAATGGAATCTGTCTGTTGCTGACACCAGCAACAGTTTTTGTGGTAGATCTTGTGTTTGCTACTTTCCTTAGAATTGCAGTTCCTAAATGTTAGCGATGAAGTAAAAACCTCATCTTCCTCTTTCTCATTTTCACTTACCACTCATCTTGGGAATTCCTACCACTATCTCACCATCTAAGCCTGAAAATGTTACTGAAGTGAGCTTTAAAGCCATTAAATTGACAGAAAAAAAAAAAATCTTTTTCTTCCCTTCTTCCTCCTATTTTATAGCTTTAAACTCTTGGCTCCTGTAGAACTGAAATGCCCTCCAAGTCATGATTAAAGAGGTCATTTCTGGCCATGCAGTGATGGAGAGCCTCTTCACAGGTGCTGATCAACTTTTACCTCGCAGCAAGAGGTTGGAAAGATCTGACAAGCCAAAAAGGACCGAAGAGATACTTCAGATTGCAGGGTGTGATTCACCTCCTCACAAGTCTTCTCACTACAAGCTAACTCACTCGGCCAGACATTTCCATGAGGTTTTGGGCTGAGAGAACTAAAAATTATTTCAGCAAAAAAGAAAAAAAGTAATAAGCACAAATTCACTGGTGTCAAATTATTTGTCTCTCGATGGTCATGCAAACAATTGCAAATTAAAGAATACAGGTGCTACCATCTGTATTATCTTATTTTGTCTGTGAAATTTGTCTTAAAGTTACATTACAATGTGTCTACTAATGCAACTAGACCATAATTCTGTCTGTGGGAAACAAAAGCTGTCAATATGTTTATAAGAAGTGCCTTACTACACTTATTTCAGTCAACATTTACTCTATGAAATGTAATCAGGGTGTTAGGTGTTTCTTTCTGGAAGGTTTGAGATGACATCTTTTGCCATCTGTTCTAATCATTTTTGAATAATTTGGCAAATCCCCTTGGTTTTGTTGCCGAACTACAGAAGCCAACTTCACTGGTCTGAATCACATAAAAAAAAGTATGTTGGTATTTAGTTCAAAACTGCAACAGCATTAAAGGGTCCCATATCAGTAGCATGCAATCAAATGTCTGGGACATCCAGGCTAGGGAGATAAAGTAGAGGTAGGTCTTTACAATTCTCTATGGGATGACATGAAAGTGAGGAAAAAATAGCAGACCCAGATAGGGGCTGGCATTAGTTCTTGTGCAGTATGTCCCTGCTTTCCTAGTTTATTTTCCTTGAAGAACTCTAAATGAATTTATCAAGTTATTCAGCTCGTGATCACAGCATCCGAGACCCTCACCCAGGCCCTCAAAGGAAGAGAATCATTATTGCCCATTCTTACATATGGAGAAACAAGACAGAAAAGCAGTAAATGAATTCTCCAAGGTCACACAGGACGTCTGAAGGAAAGCTGAGGATGGCACACAGGGCTCCCCAGCTCCAGACCAGAGCATCAGGAATTACTGTGGGATCTTTTTGGAACAGTCACTATGACTGAAGCTGCATTGGTTTAGGATATGGACCACTTATTGAAATGTTGGACAGAGTTCAATGCAATGGGTTTCCTACCTGTTTGGTGACAAAGCTCTACTGTAGTATAAATGCTAAATACATAGTATTAAGTTTCTGAAAAAGTATAAGAAGCAGGATGATCCAATATGAGTCAGTATTAAATGGTGAGTAGCAGGTTCCCCAGTTACTTATTTTGAAGATAAGTCAGTCACTTCAACCTACCTTATCCAAAACCACACTGATTTTGAAAGAGCAAAACAAAAATGAAAACAAAACCCCAACTGGAAATAAATTTAAGAGCCAAATCATGAGTTCTGATCCAGTTTCTTTCACCGGCTGGGCAAATGACCTTCAGCAGGTCCTTTATTGCACTGCCTCATTTTTCCATCTGTGAAACAGGCTAGAAATTCCTCCCTATGCTTTCTCACAGCAATGCCATGAGAGCCGATGGATATTTGCACAGCTTTTTGAATGTAACAAAGGCTAAGAAGAGACAAAATATCATCTGAAGGCTGACAATGATGGGGTTTGTGTTATGATGACTCCCACGTGTATTAAATTTTATGGAAAATAAACAGGCAAACGACAAACACTAGCTTCAGTAATAGCACTGGTAAGGCTGTATCGTCAGTTCATCTGTAACAGCTTGTGTAATATGTACGTAAATGTGCTTGAATCAGAGACAGAAAGGAAGAATGTACAAGGTAGCTAGGGTTTTTTCCTCAGAGTGTATCTATGTACCAGGGTTAGGTTCACAATCAAGATCAGTGTTTTCATCCGCCAGGCTTAGATAAAGCTAAGGTGCAATGTTTTCTGGCTTAGATTCCTCTCTACAGAAGGCACGCACAGTTTGCCTTGATGCCCTTACAACCAGATCACTCAGCAAACACAGTCCATAGGAACGTTTTCTTTTTTTCAGCTGAAGAAATAATATGCTGCATTATCTTCTGCAGAGAGCAAAATTGTTGAAATGATTTGGCAATAGCAGTATTGTTATTTTTTCCACTGTGCACGGAGCAATGTGGCTATGTGTGGTGTGGACAGGAACTATGAGACCTTCTCCACCTGACTCTACTCGGGTACCACCAGCCTGGTTTGATACCATACGCCTCGTCACACAGGATCCTCCCTCTGCCAGACCACCAGGTGATTCCCATGATTTCAGCTATACCACTGCACGGATTGAGACTACCGAAACCCATTTTCATTTCAGACTTCACAGA